>NDXB01014387.1:32830-81231 GCA_002631895.1 Agapornis roseicollis
AAAAAAAAAAAAAAAAAAGAAAAAAAAAAAGAGAAAATAAAATAAAAAAAGAAAAGAGAGATTCCCCCCTCCCCCCATTTATGCATTTTCTGTTTTGTTTTTCTTAAAAAAAGGCAACAGACACTAGAGGAATGAGATGTGTGTTGTGTTCTGTGTTTTAAATGCTTGGGTGAAGTCGTTCTGTCATTTGCTTTCATCTGTCGTTGGATCATGCTTTGCTCTCGTTTTCGTTTGTTTGTGTGGCTTCATTGGGGACCGTCTTGACTTCTGCTGGAGGTGTCTTGGTTTCCGTTGCTTGCACTTCGGATTTGTCTTCTACTGGGATTTTCCTGAAGGAGAATCACCAAACGGCACAGTTTAGAGGCAGACAAATACAGACTCTCTATACCTGAATCAGTGATAAGAATATGTTTTTGGAATCAAGCAAGTGTATTGCCTTGCCAGAGCAAAATGAACATTTTCAGATGCAGACATAAGTAAAACCTAACTCACACTCCCCTCCCCCAGCTTCATTTAGCTCTAGTGAAATCTTCTTGAATTCAAATAATAACAGGATGAGGTCTCAGGCTGCAGCAGAGGAGCAAATTGTGTTGTGATGTGCAAAACCAGAAAGGAGGAAAAGGGAAAACTCACACGGTTGTAAAGGAATTTGATTTTACCATCACTCATTTATGTCACCCAAATGTCCTATTAGAACAGACTGGCACTTCAGCTGAAACACCTTTTCCCCTACAGTCAGTCAGTCCCAGAATTTCCCAGTATGTTGCAGGAAGGGAACCACAGCAGAAATGAATTTTTTCAAGCATATTCACACAAGTGTAAGGGAGGTCAACATCTTCATGGGTCCATGAACCTGCCTTTTGGCACTTTACTGAACAATCAGAGAAGCCTGTTTGTCCAATGTACTCTATGAAGTCATGCAAAGTACCACTCAGGGCATACGAGGTGGCCTCCCTGCATGAGTGCCAGTTGCAGCCCATTAGTCATAAAGTTAGTCTGAGATGACTGCAATCTTAATTTACCCTGCTGAGTACATGACATGAATCTAGCCTACGGCTGCAATACGGATTTGCACCAAGGGAAACAGAAAAGCAGCTCAGGTAGAAGAAGGTGGCTGAGTTGTCAGAACACAGCCAAGAATTCATTTACAGCACACAGATCAAGTCACATTAATTCAGTTGAAATGCTTCCTTACTATGGGCAAACCATTTCCTTCCTCCTTTCAGTTCAGTACCAGATCACAGTTCCCTGTGTGGCTTGTCTTTCTGGAGCACCCAGCATGACAGGGCAGTGGCTTTAGGTGCAGTGAACTGAAATGCACCTGGACTTGGGAGTGGCTCAGCTGCACCCATCAAGGTTGCCCCGTTCCCTCCAGCCCTAGTGCATCTGCTGTGCCATCCAGGCTTTCCAGGCAGGGCCAGATGTTCCACAGCTGTGTGGGGCACAAAGCAGTGCTGTGGAACAGCCACACAGCACGAATGTCTCCTGCCTTAGGGAAGGATGGGAGCACAGCAGGGAGGTAGGGAGACCAGAGCTGCAAGAGGTAAAGGCACCTGAATAGTACAGTAAAACAGCATGGGTTTTCACTCTGATCTGGAAAAGAGCCTGGTTCTGGGTCTACAGTACCTGCCTGACTGCTTTTCTGCGAGTGCTAACACACATTGCAATCACAGTGTCAAAGCTGATGATCGAGGCCAATGCTTTACTCTGGATTAAATGCAAAACTTCCAGAATGAGGTAATTTTCTTGGAAATGGAAAAAGCTGTAACCAGAGCTGTGATTTAGGGTATGCCTCCAGTGTGGTTGCTGTAGCACGGCCTAAATTTAGCTCTGTGAGCTATAAATGTAGCTCAAGAACAGCCAGGTTTTTGGCAGCAATCTAGCTGACAGTGCAGATCCCAGCATCCTCAATACACTTTCCTTGGCAAAAACCAAAGGTGCAGTGCGAACCCAGTCATGCTCTTCTTGCTCTCCAGTTGCAGTGTGACTTGCAAGGACTCATAGGGTTGTCCCGCCTTGAGGCATACCGATACTCTGAATTGATCAGCAGGAGGAGGTAAAGAGCAGACCCAATACACTGGATGAGGACTCATCTCTTAACACACCATGACACCACATAGCCAAGTTATCCTGACACAGTATGTGCTGTGACTGCTTCCCCTCTCTCAGACAGGATGACATCACTTCCATCCTTTGCCAGTTTATGGATAAATCCAGAGGTACCAAGCTTTTAGAGTTTTGCATGCACTAGTTTCTGCCTTGTCTTACACCGAAATAACTTCCGAAGTTTGTGGCTGCCCACAAACTGAACTGTGCCCACTGAACTGCAGGAACTCGGTGTCCCTGAGGACAGTGCTTCCTTTGCACCAAACTAAACTATTTCTGATCTCTTTCATAAAAGAGTAGCCCACGATAGACAAAGCCGCATACAAGTCTGAAGGAGAACACATTTATGAAAAACCTGAGTTTGTCTTCTGCCTGTTTCCCTGGTACAGCCTACTCCTGCTTTGCTCCTGGACCTTTAAAGCCAAGCCCTGTTCAGAGGTGAGTTAGTTTGCTAAGGAAACAATGAGATTAGTTAAGAGAACACCCAACAAGAACACAGCACAAGCACCAGTGCACAAGAGACACAGCACACAACCAACAGAAGATTAAAGGCAGCCATACTCGGTCTTTGCAGGCGCAGCAGGTACAGAGCTGTCTGCAGTGGAAGAAGCAAGCTCGCGAGCTTGCCCGCTAGTCACACTGGCAGGAGGAGTGCCAAGAGCTGCAAAAACATCCTTTGCAAGATCAATGTCTGGTGTCTTGAAGGTCCCTTCGTCCATTTTAAAGTCCTCATTCTGGGGGGGGTTTGTGGTGCTGCCTGAAGCAGCCTCACTCTTCAGATTGCTTGGGTTCTTGGTTGTCTCTGTTGGGCTCTTCACTGTACTGGGCTGCACAGCTTCCTTTTCAGGGCTCTTGGTGCTTGAGACCTCCTGCTTGGGCTCTGATGGAGCTGGAGGGCTAGTGAGGTTTGCAGGGCTTGGGGTAGCTGGCTTGTTACCAGCTGCCACTTTGGAGGTCTCAGCCACATTAGCAACAGAGCTGGGGCTGAGCACTGCACCTTGGTTAGACAGGACACTTGAAGACAGATTATTAGTAGCTGGAGTAGCACTCGGGGTATCGCTGAGATCAACAAGGGGGGCCACTTTGGGGGTGGAAGAGGGTGGCGGTGAAGAGACTGAGGTGGCTGCCCCTTTGGCTGGAGTAGCCTGGCCAGGAGACATGGAGTTTGAGTCAGGAATGGCCGTGGCTGGCAGGGCAATGCTGGAGGTCAGCGTAGTGGTCTCGCTGGTGGGGCTGTTCTGAGCAGTGGCAAAAGTTTCAGTGATAGTGTCAGAGTTAGTGGTGCCCGTAGTTACAGAAGGCAGCATGTCCTCAACAGTGGCTGCAGTATCAGCAGGGTGCCTGTGAAGAGGGCGGGAGTAGAAGAGAAATAGAGACAATGAAGCCCGTAAACGACAGCAGAGGAAAGGGGAGAGTGCTGAGAGTGTCAAGAGTGAGAAGGCAAGTGAGTAGTGCAGCAGCAGCATGGCATGTGGTTACAACACACAGAACATGAAGAGCTACTCAGAGGAGCAGAAACCTTTAAGTAGTCAAACGTGCAAAGGGTAATAAGGGCTGGCTGGGATGACTGAAGAATAACTAGGAAAAGAGCAAAGAGGACACAGCCTTCAGGAATGGCTTGGTCACACAGATTTTGGTTCAAGTCTCAGCCATACGTAACCCTGTCAACTTGCAGAGACGCTTCCCTTTTAGCCCAGCTATCCTCTCGGCCTCTTCCACCTAACCTCACAAGGAAGCTTTCCACCAATTCCCTGAGCTGGCAGCCTCTGCCATGTCACCACACAACATGATCCCAGTGCAGGACCCCTGAATCCAGTCTCTCATCTTGGCCCTGTCCTTTTCCCTGCAAGCCTAACTCCTTCATCAAACCATACAGAATAGAATTCTTTTTCTCATACACACGTATGTGCAGCTTTGAGGTGTCATTTTGTGCCCTTTTGACCAGATTCCAGCCTGTTGTGTTAGCTGCAATAAGGTTTGCTTTAGGACAATGTCTGAGTGTAACCATGCTTTAGCAGCCACAATGGTTGCCTTAAACAAGTACACATGTGTGAGGCTGAAAGAACAAACTGTTTATTCCATGAGAAGCCAGTGTGCCTGAGAACACTACCTCATGCTTATTAACACAGAAAAAAACCCTCACAGAGGAGGTAACTGAGTTAAAACTCTGGTAAGATTAGCCAAGAAAAACAGGACAATATAAATCCCAGCCATTCCTCACTGCTGCGCATCTACATTCTAGCACCGCTTTCTCCTCTCGCCTCACAGAGACTTCCAGCAGAGCCATTTTACCAGTGAGCCCCACTGCTAACCTAATCAAAGCAGGTGAGCAGCATGCAGGTGGAAAAGCCTGACCAGCTCAGCACTGTGATGATTCTGCTGAAGGGCAAGAACCCAACTTCTGCCATCAATCCTAAACCTGACCCAAATATTTATGCTTCCTGAAGTGAATTCCTCCCATTACTACTCTGGCAGCCACGAAGAAGTACTGAGAGGACACTAGAACTACAACAGTCTAGACAAGAGCTTAATGTAGGCAGTGTACAATCCTTAAACCTTTCTAATCCCAGCTAACATGGCCTCACACACTCAGGCCCAAACCAAATTCTCCAATACAAAGCTCATAGGTAGCTCTCAGCCCTCTTACATTAAGAACAGACTTGCCATGCCCTCCCCCAGCATCCTGAGTGTAGCCATTCTGCTGCTATCAAGTAGAAAGAATTGCTTCCAAGCACCCATCCAGCATTTTCAGTGCAGGGCTTAAGCAGAAGCTGGTGCTAACTGGGGGCTGGTTTTGCTCCGGATCCTTTGCAGTGAACCTGGCCAGGTGCCTGATCTATACACTGGACAGGACTAGCAGAGACAGGTCTTTCAAGAAACACTGCCTACTCCCCTTTCCTTTCCAGTGCTGGAATAGGAGTCACTGTATCGTGAGGAAAAAGAGGAATTTCCTTGCTGATACGTCACAAATGGAATGTGGAGTTTTTACCTTTCTTCTCTTCCAGCCCTAAGTCAGGGGCATGAGAGATCAGGGATCAGGGCAAAGGGCAATGTACTGACTCTGTGTTAAAACTGACTAATGCCAACATACTCTGGCTCCGTGAGTGGGGTGGTCTCATTGGGCTCTGTGTGTTTTCCCCCATCGTGGTTGGGGGTCCGCTCCTCTTCAGTCCGCACCTCCACAATTGGCTCCTTGGACTCATCTTTCCTGTAACAAAGGAATTGCATAGAGATTGGCTCCCATTCACACTGATCGACAGAAGGAACAACGTAAGTGGTGAAAGTACTCACGAGAAGGCAGCTTTGCCCTCCTCCATGTCTTTGCCCTTTGCTCCTGGGCCAGATTTGCCACACAAGTTGACAGCAATGCACATCAGCAAGCCACACTTGTTCAGGAAGTAGCAGGTGACATCCACAGCCACCAGGAGCAGCACAAAGATAACAATGAGAATTCCTACGATGGCAGCAGTCCCAAGGCCTGATGTTGGGCTAGTGCTGGCTTTAGAGACCAAAAAGAGAAGAAAAGAAGGCATTGTAGTTAAAAGGTGAGTTGGGGTTAGTTATGGCTCAAATTTGGCTATGCTTAGGTTGCAAGCATGGGAAACTTGCAGAAAGTACACCCTCTCTTCTAGCAGCCTTGTGTTTTAACCAGTATTCTATCCTAAAGACATGCAGGATGACCTACCTAAAAAGACAGGTTCACTTGGACCTAACGGGGCTTTTTCATCTCCCTGGGCTAGGGTCTGAAAAGCAGACTACAGAAACCTCTTCTACTGTAGCATATGTCCAGCTGGAATTCTAAAGGGCTGTTTCTCTCCACCACTTTCTCAAGGTGAAGGCTGTGTTGAGGGTCCAGAATGACTTTTGCACTGCTAGTCCAGTACAAGGACAAGTGTAAGTGAAGCCTAGATTCCACAGCATGACTTGTCCTGATGGGACGCAGACTACTGGGTGATACCTGTGGAGTCTCAGTGCTGGTTAGCCCCTTATACCACATAATATAAGGAATAATTAAAACCCTTCCAGGTATGACCCAGCTATCCAGAACTGGAAAAGTGGTAAGCTTTTTTTATCTTACGCAGAGATAGCAGAGCTCATCAGTGAATGCTCACGTTGTGTTTTGGCTTAGGTACAGACAACGATCCAAGCAGCCTTCTGAGGAAGCAGATGATACTTACAAGCAGACTGGCACTCTGCTGACATTGTCCTGGTGACAGCAGCTGCCCCCTCCACCACACCCAGACTCCACCACATTTCCCCAGCTATAGAATAGAAAAAAAAATACCTTGCCTTTTCCAGCAGACAAAAGGACAGCAGGTGAGAGGTGGTGATGGAGGCCTGGGAAATGCATGGGGTTGCCTATAACTACTGTCTTCAGGGGAACTGCCTTTAGCTTTCTACCTGCTTGTAAAAGCTCAGTGCTTACTCAGAAACAGGGGAGTGGATAAACACATCAGTTAATCCTGTCAAAGCCTTTGATCACCACAAAAACAACAGGCACAGCCCTGAAGGTTGTCAGCTGCAGCTTCCCAGCCTCTTACCATCATACCCTGAACACAAACTATTTTTGTTCCCCTTGTTTTAATCAGATGAATTCTTCCTAAGCTGCTGATCTGCAGGTAGAGCATTTGGTTGTTGGCTCATACCATTCAGTACCTATTTAGATGTACCAAACAACTCACAACCTACTTGTTGGTCTCAGCTGTCACATAATCCACCTTTTACTACAGGACTGTGCACTCAGTAAAGGCCTGTGCATTTGTCAGAGCTGCTTACTGATGTTTTCTGAGACAGCTGAACCAGAGCATGTCTGTCATTTTCCACTGGAGTATTCTGGTTTTGTCTTTTGTTTCGATTAAGATGTAATTCCATTTGTTTCTACTGCATTTTTTACTGCTGGATGTCACAACCCCCAAATACTTGGAATCATTTCTTTGCAGGAAAACCCAGCAAAGCACCCCTTTGCCCTCAGCCTGACCTACGTTGACTTTGACAGGTGGAGAGATCATTTCCAGGGCTCAAAGAGAGAGCATCATGCCCCCTGTCACACATTTCATTACTTAAAAATAGGAGACAGAACATCCTTAGCACAAGGCAAATCACCATCGTGTCATTCGGTGACTGACATGTATTAAGGAATCCAGACTCCAACAGGAAAGCTTCTTTCTGCATTTGACTACATCCAAACGTCACTCTGAGGTACCTGACACTTACATCACAAATCCGTGATTGCTCAGTATAACATTTGTGCCACCAACCAGACCCCTGTCAGCATCTTGTAACGAGCGGCATAATTAAAGGCATTTATCACCCTCTGATGCATACAGAGAATGAGGAGGTCATGTCACACGATTTTTAGTAGTATGATTACTCTTGTTGTATTTCAATAACACTACTGTGTAAATACAAAACAAATCTATACCCTAAAACCCTGAAAACGAGGTTGCTCTTTCAAGAAAAAGAAGTCCACATGCTTTTATGTACAACACCTGCACAAAGTTTTCACTTCCAATCTCGATAGAAAAGCAGTTCACAAGTCATAACGAACAAGACCTGAATAAACACAGCAAAGACTTGTGTGCAGAGCATAAAATGCATAGTTAGACAAGACTGATGGCAGGGATTTTGTTTGTCCCTATTAGACTTTTGTTAGAGAGATTAATCCCATTCCAGACAACCGACAGCATTTGAGACACTCTGTACGGACAGTTGAACAACTACATCCACAGTTTCATCCTTGGCAGCCTCCGGCCCACTCACAAAGAGACGCATGCATTTTTAAAACAGCATCAGAGCCAAATGGATTTCTCATCACAAAGACAATTCATGAGGGGCACAGGGGGTTTTTGTTGTTGTGGTTGGGTTTGTGTGCGCTTTATTGTGTCATTTGGGCTTTGTTTTTAAGTAAAAACAAGAGAAAAGAAAAAAGCCAACTGAAATTTGTTTAACGAAATGCAATACACAGAACGTGGTCACAAAGATGCATTATACTGCACCAACTTACAGCATGGATTAATCCTGTCTGGCAGTGACACATGCACAGTTAAGCATGAATATTATTAATGATCTAATAACAATAAATTAGCTGGTCAGGTAACTTGATCAAAGGTAGTATTTTCTGTTAAAATGGCAAGAAAAAGGATCTATGAAGCTGGTAATACAGTAGTGGAAAACCAGAAAATGTCAGACAAGCATCCATTGCAAATTTGTATGCTCATGGGGTGTATTATGCCCCAGATCCACTGGACTGTACAGAAGAGCCAATGAAGTCGCAAAGATTCAACCCCATAAAGAAGAAAGAAAGACATCTCTTCAGTGCAATTCCCACAAGATATTTATATTCAGACCACCGTATCAGGAAACCCTTCTAATGGCCATAAATTTGAATCCACATGCAAAAGCCCACAGAGACATTTGGGCAACCAGTAGGATCAGCTCTGACATATCTTTCTCTTTTGATGGTCTGTGGGTTTATATTTGTGGATGGGGCTTTCTAAACCTTTTGCACGATACAGTGGTACATCAGATGTGCAGAGAAATCAGCAAAAAGCGGTATCTTAAAAGGCTTTCAATATTGTATCTTCCCTTGATGAAAACTAGCACGCAAACAACAACAAAAACCTTTCCTTACATCCAATAAAAAGGGCAAATTCATTATAAGTAGCAAAAAAGATGTGAAAGAGAAGAAACTTTTCCCTCGTTACAAAACACTGACTTGCAAATTCAACATTTTTCTATCATGTTCTGTGGTTTGTCTGTTTTTCCTGAACTGACAAGATCCTCTGAAGCAAAGTTATCTGCTTTCATGCCTTGGTGGGACCCAGGCCTTTCCAAGCAAATATTGCTTTATTTTACTTTATGTTTCTAACAGAGCAAAAGCAGAGTCACTGCAGAAAGAAGCAATGAAACAAAGGAGGACGACGTTGATGGACTTCCCAAGCTCGCTGCAGGTGCCAGACAATGGTTCCCAGGAGGGGAAAATATGGTTGTTTTAAAACAAATTTGGTGCATGTGGCAAGCGTGGATGTTTCCCCGTGAGATCCAAGGTGACATGTATGACGACAGACATAGGAAAGGAGTAAGGGAAGAAGGGAGAGGGGAGGGAAGAAAGGACGAGGAAGAAAAAGAAAGAAAGAGAGAGAGAAAAATAGATAAAAAAAATTAGGTCATAAATCTAGAAAATATAAGAATCAAAGGTTTATTTAATTTTGTAAATTAAAATGGCTAAAGGTTAAAGAAGAGCATTAGCACATTCACACCGACAAAAAGGCCGGTTCAGAAGCTCAGCAATGCCTGAAGCCGCAGAGCAAAGTCCAAGTCAGGGTTTATGGGGTTTGCAAGCAAATGAGATTAGAAATGATGGAACAGAAGGCTTGGCAATAAACACAAGAAAATGGTTATCTGGTATTTGAAGGGACAACACTGCCTTTCATGTAGCCAAAGGATAAAAAGGAAAAAAGCTCTTCTGTAGCAGACAATCTACCTGCCTGCCAAAGTCCTTCCCCAAACCCTGCTGTACCAAGGACTTGACTTGGATGACAGATCCAGGTGACTAAAACCCTGAAGAAGCAAGAAGGTCTGAAGAACACAGGACTGACTTTTAACATTAGCCTTCCACATGCTTGTAAACTACTCTGATGTAACTATTATTATCACTGAAAATAATACCCCTTATCCTTCCAACCACTTTATGGACACTGCACAGGTAATGGTAACAAAGGACTACATAATAAATATACATCTTGTTTGCAGGAAATTCCTAACTGTTACTGTCAGGCAGAACAATGCCATGTTAGAGGCACTGGCTCTGACTTCTGTATAGCTCATTTTGAAATCAAAATGTAAAAGCTAAACACCATGAAAATGACAAGAGGATGCTAAAGGAACCAACTTTCTTCCCTACTGCAGTTTGGCAGACTTGGACCGCATGTCAGAAAAATCTAGCCTGCCCTCTGGAAATATTCACCCCAACTTTATTAGCCTGGGATCAGCTCAGAGAACCAAAAGGTCTGGAAACACCTTGGCAAGCCTAATAGGAACCAAAGTCCTCTACAAAATGAAAAAATATACAACCCCAAAACCTAGAGAAGCAGAGTCACAAATCCAACATAGCCAGTAAGCACTGCACCGCACAGTGGTCTACATGCCCCTGAATGCACATTCCTTCTGAGAACCAACTGCATCTGTCGGGTCAGTCCTGCAGCATATTTGCAGAAACAACTGCTTTTCAAAATGCTTCCAACATCAGAGTGGCAGTCTCAAACCCTGATTCCTCGTATTCACACCAGACTAAGTGAGGAGTCATTTCAGAGAGGCCAAGGAAGTTACACTTAACAAACTGGGCTTCTACCCTGAGCCCATTGTTTTAGAGGGCTCCTACCCATGTTACATATGTATTTAGGGCTCAGTGGCATCTGGTCTCATTGCTCCTCCCACTTGCATGGACTACAGAATGAGCACTGTCTGTTCCAAAGGCAACAGCATTCTCAAGTACACCTATGCAAGGCATCCCAGCTTTCCCAGGTAGCTTTGTTGTCCCACTGAGCATGTAACAGGCTAAAAGAATATCAGCACAGGAAGGCAACAATGGTTGCACACAAGGGACTGTGAAGGAACAAAAAGACTGATCGGTACTTGTAACTTGCCTTAGGGAGACACATCACAGTGCAAAGGAACCACTTTCTGCTGTTTCCAGCCTATCGCATTTGACTGGTCAGCTCTGAACCAACCTTAAGGCACTCTTTGCCAAATTACCCTCACTTTCTCCTGCCACATCAGTCACAGTTGTCCTTCAAATATGAGGGTAGTAAGTATTAGAGCTGTTGAAAATGAGAATCAGAAAGTAAGTTGCTTAATGAGTTATGGAGGGTCCTTCCACCCAAAACTACAGCCCTGGTCAAACACTCATTCCAATCTTTTTTGCCCTATTACCCCTCCTCCTCCCTATCATACACACTTTTCAAGCCTCAACCAAGTAGGTCACTCATCTGTATGCTTAACAACATTATCTGGCTTAATCAAGTGGAGTTTCAGCATGCCAACTGCACAAGCTCTCAGCTGTTTCCTTCAGACAGGAAGGGAGCCAGTGCAGTGGGGGCAGACCAAGAATTCTCAGTGCAAGGGAAGGGCTGAATTAAAACATGAGGCTGAGTTAACAAACTAGAAGATAAAATGAAAACAAATCAGTTTTCAGAGAACTCCTTTTAGTATGGACTGTCAGCACCAATATTGGCATGAATATGCTTAAGTCTGGCTGTGCAATGAGGACGCATTTTGACTGACCCTCAGCTTGACAGTTCATCCGTTTGCCTTTAATTTGCAGATAGTCCAGCAATTTCATCCTTTAGGTTATATTTGTTTGGTTTTCCCCTTCCACCCCTCTTTTATGTTTTAAATGTGCACTAATACTACCTGTGTAGAAAAGAAATACTATCTGTCCTCACAATAACTTCCAGCAAGCTGCTGAATTCCTGGCATCTCAGCCAACAGTGTCTGCTTATTCTGCACAGCATTTGTGTTTCTACCTCACCTTTTAAGCACGCTAATAAGCACGCTCCGTCTGAAGGACAAGTTTCCAGTGGCATTCTAATGCTATTTAGATAGGTTTTCAGAATGCCCTACTCAGCATTAAAACAGTGCTGGTTCAAAATTACTATAATTTAACCTCCACTCCATTCAATTAAAAAATCTACAGAGAAAGATCCAACCACTAGCAAACTCCATATGCCTTTATTTCTCCAAAGGCTGTGCTGGATGGACAAATGAGCAGTCAGCAAGCCCAAAGCAGATTTGAAAGCAAAATCTGCATTGTGAAAAGCATCGCCCCAGAGATCTGAATGGTCTCTTTTGCTTTGGTTTGAAATGGAAATCCCACTTTCTGGTTTCAGAAAGTGGTTTCTATCCACTGCTTTTTTCATCTGGCAATCGTGTTACCTTGATACAAGAAGCCAACATTCCCTGTAAACAGTCAGACAAGGATTTGTCATGTAGCATTCCTAACAGTGCACTGCTAATGCTGTACATACTGTAACATGGACTACAGTACAGGTATGTACATGGCAAAAACTAAGCTTTGGATGGGTAACCAATCGTGATAATGGCTTTAAGCAAGCAAATTGTCAGGGTTACTCAGGCACATTAAAGGATGCAGCACTGTTGCATTAATTGGAAGCAGAAAACAATGGTAAAGCTTATGACTGTTGTACCTGGGATGACAGTAGGCTGAGCAGAAGTTCGGAAAGCATAGTGAGCTGGTTTAGACTTCCCTTGCTGGTTTTCAGCTATCACATAAACTTCATACTCCGCATTCCAGTCCAGGGACTTGAGCATGACGTGGTCACTGCCAGATGGAAGTCTGATCTCTGGTTTCCATTCTGAGGAATGCTTCTGCAGAGCAGCAGATGACAAGCAGGGATGCAAAACACACAGCACAATGTTAGTAGCCAGCTTTGAGAACACTGTAACAGCTAACTAACAAATGGAAAAGCGGGGAGGTTTCTACACAAGCACACACTCCTCCTCAGCTAATTCAATGTCAT
Source organism: Agapornis roseicollis (assembly GCA_002631895.1). Classification (NCBI taxonomy): domain Eukaryota; kingdom Metazoa; phylum Chordata; class Aves; order Psittaciformes; family Psittacidae; genus Agapornis; species Agapornis roseicollis. The sequence continues at coordinate 45,475 of NDXB01014387.1, forward strand.
GTGCTGTTAGCTCTAAGTGGAAAGCAGATACCAAAGCAGCCCCTTAACTGCTCGGAATCCTGTTTTCTGCAGTGTTATCACACCTGGTTCTTTCTCTCATCTTTGCCATCTCACTAGACTACTTCTTTTTCAGAGAGGAAAAGCTGAAACTTGTACATGTCTTTGCCCTACAAATCGCTTTAAGAATGTTCTTTCATGTCTTAGTATGTCAAATTCAAACCATCTGAGAGTTTTTGCTCACAACACAGGTCTGGCCTAGCTTACCACTACCATTCTATTCCGCATCATTGAAGAGATTTTTAAAGGTGCGTACAACTAGTAACTCTGATTAATTCCTACTCTGGTTTCAGGGAATCCAGATATTCATTTCACTCAGACAAGGTACAACCAAGGTACCTTGAGATAGGCTTAGGAAGCTTGCTGTGACTGGAGCGTGCTAACAGACTTATCTGTCTCTGATGGAATTTCCAGTTCTGTGACACCAGACTGTCCTTTTGACCTTCCAAAGACTCTCCCCATTCTAAGAAGCTCCAAGTAATTAAGATACCCAAAATGATGGTGGTAACAAATACTCAAGATTTCTATACTGCAGTGCAAAGTCTGCTCTGTGACTTTGCTTGAAGGACTGTTCATAGGATATAAAGAGAAGGCAGCCAATACACAATTAGTTCAGTTCTACATCTGGCAGACTCAGTCACTAATAAAGTGTCTTTTTTTCCGTAAGAGCCAGGAAGCTTCCATAATGCAGCCCAAACACAATGCAAAAGCTGAGCTTCCCCCAGGTGTACTAAGAATGAGAAAGTGTGCAGACAATGCAAAAGAACTTCAATAATGTCTGGCAGCTATATCTGCTGCCCTGAAGAACTGCTTATTTTCACTGTGCTAAGCAATCTGACTGGATATTCTTTTGTAGGAAAAAACACCCCATCAAATAGCACCTAACCCAAAACAAGGGCATGTTCAGCTTACAATTGTAGCTGCTCATGACATAAATAAATAAGAACTGCTTAAGTTAGGCCTAAAGGAACTGCTCCCAATAGCACCTATCAATTATTTGTGTCTATACTGACTACATACAATGTCTTACTCAGTAATCTAAAGACGAATTTGCTACTGAAGCAGCCATTACTCTATCAAACATGGCAGTCTCAATGACTGATCAGATACATGTCTGAAGGTGGGCAATGCTACACTATGAAACTCTGGTCCCCACCTATTTAAATTGTTGCTGGTAATCTCATCTCAGAAGTATATGAAATGAAATAATACTAAGTGCATGTAATTACCATATGCTCACACTTCTACAGAAGACAGCATAGAGAAATAACCTTTCATAGTCAAAGTGAAAGGAAGGAAAATGACACAAAGATGTTGTATGTTGCTTGTGTGCATGTCATGTCTCATATCCTATACGCTTCCACTATGCCTGCTTAGGGTCTGTTCCTGTACTGGCCCACCTACAAGATCTTAGCTTCAGGGTTGTCTGCCTACATAGTGAAATCTGAGTACTGAACAGGCTGAATACAAACCAGGCTTGAGCGTCAAGTCATACTTACAGCTTTGTATTTGATCAGATAATGTCTAATTGGGGAGCCACCATCATCCTGCTTGATAACATTCACTTTAATGGAGTTTCCATCTTCTCCCATCTGACCTTCCAGTTTGGGTGCACTGGGTTCCCCTGCAACAATGGTGGATTTATGTTTATTTGTTAAAAAAAAAAGAAACAACAACAAAAAAACCCACCCAAACAACAAACCAACCAAACATTAGGGGAAAAGTACTCATGAAAAGCAGAATATTTTGTTTTACTCACAATACTCTGTTATACTCAGCTTCAGGGTATCAGCCTCATTCTAACCCAGACACCCAGGACAGTCTGGGCTTACGATACGAATATTTGCAAGACTCAAGTATTCCTTGCATTAGGTAGTTTGTTTTCATGACACAGATTACCGTTTTTGTGTGTGCTGAAACAGAGTCAAAAGTGAAAAAGACCCTGCTCTGCCCCAAGAGTATCCAAGAGCAATGACCAGTTCCTCACCATCTTTGTTGTAAGACGCTGATGTGAAACATGTGGAAAACATCAAAATGAGGTATGTGGCAAACAGGCAAGGACCTCACCACCCTCACAGCAAAGAACTTCCTTATATCTAACCTGAACTTCCTCTGTTGCAGTTTAAACTCATCACCCCTTGTGCAATCACTACAGTTACTGAAGAGTTCCTCTCCAGCATCCTTGTAGCCCCCTTCAGAAACTGGAAGGCTGCTATGAGGTCTCCATGCAGCCTTGTCTTCTCCAAGACAAACAACCCCAATTTTCTCAGCCTATCTTCATATGGGAAATGCTCCAGCCCCTGATCATCCTCTTGGCCTCCTCTGGACTTGCTCCAGTAGCTCCATGTCCTTCTTATGTTGAGGACACCAGAACTTCACACAGCGGGGTCTCACAAGAGTAGAGCGGAAGGGCAGGATCACTTTGAATGTTGTTTAGGTTTTACAGCTGCTGGACCAGAGACTTAGTGGTGTGCTCACTTAAATGAGTGTGGAAAAAGGGGTACTGCATCAAGACATGTCACTCAGCTTGCACTGGTGAAATTAAATGCAATAAATACAGGCTGGAGAGAACCAGACATCTTCACTCTTCTGTAACCACCAGCTTTAAAAGAAAAGGCTAACATTTCCCAACTTGCACCCCAATATCAGCAGGAGACTGGAATGTCTGCAGGGCACACATGTTTACAGCCACAGCCTTTCACACCCATGTCTCTACAACTGCTTTTTCTAGCCAGTTCTTTCACAACCTGCACACATAGCCCATAGAGTATAGTTCCCCAATCCCAACTCTGGCACGTCCTTCTTGCACCTTTACTGTAACACCTCACTTAACAAAAGCCAAATCCACAGACTGTCTTATTAAACATGTGCACCCCCACCTCTCCCCGAGAGATACTGCAGCAAATTGCTCAAGAGTCATGCTTTCTCCTTCCGCATTCATATGACCCCAGGGATCAACTGTTTCCAAAGTGCTCTGACAGCCAGCGTGCTTACTACACAGGAGGTATTATTACACTTTTATTTGCATTATAATAGAGGAGAAAGGAAACAATAATCCTGTAGTTGTATTAAGATCAACTCTGAAAGACAACAGCAGCCATGGGGATTTACAGGAGCTTCTTCCAAAGAAGATTCTGAATTCGAAATCTATTCTGTCTGGGTTCATATTCAGCTACTAATGGAAAGCACATGCGTTTCTGACTGGCAAGAGAAAAGTTAATCTTTCAGTATCTTTCAAAGTTGATCTTTAGAAGTAATTTGAAGCCCTTCTCCCACCCTCTCCAAAGAAGGGATTCAAACACTTTTTCTTTGGTTTCATGAAACATCAACGAGAAACCTGCAAGACCTAGACTGAAAGATAACTTCAGATTAATTCATTTCTCTTGTGGACAAACACACGCTCTAATATGCCAGTTGTTTAAGAAGGTAATTACAATGCATGGATACACAGCGCTTTTTGATGCGAGATACTTATGTTTACATTTCACAACATACTCTTAATACTCTTAAAAATATAAAGAGGGAATACTCCTTTTTATCACGTCAGGTTTGTTTTCCAAATCCTTGCCTCTGCCTGTATCACCATAACGAGACTCCCACGACACAAGCTGCACACTCAAGAACTCTATTCCAGCTTGTGAAAGGTTTCTCAGTGACTGTACATTGAACACACATTTGCCAGCTACTGTTTAGACAAAAGTGTGGATTTTTCTCTTTACTACCAACTAACTGAAGCTGTGTATTTGAAAATACCAGATTAACCAAGCAATTATTTTCGTTTCTTAATCCTAAAAGAAATCACCACCACAAAGGCTCCTCATTTTGACTCTTGGCTTGACCTGAGTTGAAAGAGCTATTACTGCAATAACTGTGTTACAACTACTAATCGATACTTAAATGAAAACAGAACTAGACAGTACAAGATCAACATCTCTTTGGTACTCTTTCCCATCCTCATTCGAGAGATCTTGAAGTGACAAGTGAACACGGTACGTAGAGAATCTGACCTCTGATCTAACACAGACTAGAAATTTTCCCCAGCAATTAAGCACCAAGAACTAAAACTTGAATGAACACCCTTTGCAAAGATGCTCATTCTTGACAGATTTTAGATGTCAGAGATGCTGCTGCACCTTATACACAGCCATTCCTGCGATTAATTACCCTTTCTGATGAAAATTTTCTTCACTTCAAATTGTCTGGTTTCTAGCTCCCAGTTCATTCCTTCCCCAATAGTTTAAACACACTTCTGCTCTGAGAAACATCCTCTTCAAATAGGAGAATACGGACCACTCCTAATGGCTGAAACCCAACAGGTATGTCAGTGCAAGCCCTGGTGCAGAATGCTTTAGCTTTATCTTCAAAATACATGGCATTTAATTTATCTTAGGCAGGCAGATGTCATCCAGATACAGGGCTGTAAAATTAAAAATGGGTTAGTGTGTAATTTCAAACAAAGGAGGAAGAAGTTTAGTGGAATAAGTTTAGTCCAGCAGAATCAGCATCCTTATGAGTCAAAATGTCAGTAGCTGAAGAGAAAAGTTTGTCATCAGAAGGTTAGAGAAGAAACTCATGCTCACAGAACATGCATCCTCCCCACAGAATGGGGGCTGAAAACCAAAGTGCATTACAAAGGTGTGCTACATGCCTTGGGTCTCTCATTTACACTGAGCTGACTGGATGTATTGCAGAAATCTGCCTATTCCGCTCATAAAATGTGGGCTCCTTAAACAATCCCCCTTGTGATGCTGCTGTTTAGCTTGTTCAGAGCAGACAGCCAGAAGCATGCCAGGCTTCCTCTGTATAATCAGTTACAAACATTTGTCTGCTTAGAGCTCTCTTTGTGGCAGAGAGGATGCAGGATCCCATGCTTTCACTCTGTGGTGTGACAAAGGTCAGTGATTATGTCTTAGCCAAACAGCATCTTATTTGGCCCAGCAGCAAGGAGATCAACTAATGCAAGTAGAGACTCCTGAAGGGTAGAAGGCAAGTGACAAATTTTCACCCCTGTGCTTTACTCCCCTTGAGAAATGGGATGGATTTTGCTCAAAGATGTAAAATTTACAAGTTCACAGGAATGCATGCTGGACCCCAGAAGTGACAGCAGTGCAGATGAGAGACTTTTTTATCACATCTCTTCTTGTTGCCATCAAATGGGTTACTTCTGTCCATCTCTGAAAAGCAGCTCACACTGGTTACTAGTCAACTGCAGCACTTTAGATCTTAAATCTTTGCCCAGCTGGCAATGAAGAAAGATCCTGCATCCTTGCTGTGCTTAAGAGAATACAATTGCAATCCATGGTAATTTCTGCAACATATAAACAAGGAAGCAGCTGATTTCTGCAACAGGACTAGAGTGTGACCTACAGTGTCGCAATTTGAAACTGAAAAATATCAGCCATTCCTACTCAAAGTCTCCATGAGTGGTTAATACACATGGGTGAAAAAGAATAGTTAGGGAGTCTACAGAATGCACACAAGAGAAGCAAACAATCAAAAATAAGGAGCAAAACAGATCATGCAAAAATGAGACAACCAAGTCTTCAATCCTCCTGGATTTTGACTAGAGAGGGAAAAGACTAGGGGAGGAGAGGCTGCTTCCATGCATGCAGTCATGTGGGAAGGTTACTGGTGTTAGTTTTGTTTTCCTGGCAAAACCCAGCCTAAATTCTTTCCTAGCTGTGGTCCAAAACAAGAAGGTGATTTCGGAATCCATAGATAGACCAAAGCCAATTGCTTCCTAGTTTTCAAAATTATGTTAGTTGGGGAAGCAGAAAAGCAGGAGTTTCCCCTCCCTTCCCTCCTCCAGATTATGCAGAGAGTGTTAAGTGAAGTTGTAAAAATCACAATGTTGCAGAAATTATTGTCATTACCATACACTTGGAGACTGATTTCGTCTCCTGTAAGGGTCAGTCATTTGCTTCTTGATTTCATGGAGCTAACCAGCTACTCTGTCTGTTGCTGGTAAATGAGTTCAGACTAAATCCCCTGCTGGGATCTGGGATGCCGTGTGGGAGGAATGGCAAGAAAGTTCAATAGTATTTCTGATGCAAATTGTGCAACGTCTAGCTCTCATCACATGCTCTGTGTGTCTATATATACTACTTTATAAAAACATAGTTCCCACTCTACCTATGTTTAAGATTTACTCATAAAAACATTATTTCTTAAATCTTAATGTGACATGCTCGCTAATAACCAAATTTCAGAGATGAGGCATTCTGGATCCTATTCATAGGCTACTATAATGTGCTTTTGTGCTTGTAAATTTAAACATACTCTATAATGTTCCTAAAGTAACAGGAGATATGGAGTTCACATTACATGAACATCTTACTCATAGCCTTTGGCACACCAGTGTCCTGAAAGGCAAAAGGATTTGTGCCACTGGTGTTAATGCCAGAGAGTTTTAGAACATTCCTAGGATGTCAGCTATTGGATTCTGATAGCGAAAGAAGCGAATGACTGAGCCATGTGATTTTTGCCTTGGTTTTGGGTTTGTTGATTCTTTTTTCCCCCTGAGTTTTTCCAAGCTCAGTGTGGAAGACTGAAGTTGAGTGCTTCACATGCAGACAGTGGTGATCGACTTCGCCAAAAGGCTCGTTGGAGGATTCTGGAGCGGTGGAATTTGGAGATCCCCGGTCACTGACCAGAGGGGAATCCTCACCCCAAATCTATGCAACCAATCAGAACAAAGTATTTTACCTTCTGTTCACCAGCGTGGACGACATCATCAGCACCATGCAAGCCACATGACAAAGGCACATGATACGCACGCACATGATTGGTTGTGGAAAGGAAAGTGGAGGAGGTCACATGGAAAATACAAAAAAATTAAAAAACTGATGTAAACAATGGGCAAGGGAAAAATCCACAACAGAATTTTAAATCAAACAGGAACAAAATCAAAGCAGCGCGGAAATACCAGAAACACTGCGGGGACACTAACATCGCCTGCAATATAAGGGTATTAAATCACAGAAAGCACTGAGTTATGACCTTGCAAGTGTTAGGCACAGCTGCATCACTGCTTATTAATACCAAGTCAAAGGATGAACAAAAATGGTTGTAGAGCACGTGCCACAACTCGGACAGCTGAAGGAATCCACTGCTGGAAAGGAAAAGGAATACACTGTTATTTAGACACTGTCCTGACAGCAGAGGGGAAATGGTCAAACCCAGAGCCCACACAGTTCAACGAAGACAAACCTTGGCATTTCATAGTGATGTATTCTCCCCTGTGCAGAAACAAATGTCCTCCTAATTATCGACGACAACAACTCAGAAAGAGAAAAACCTAGTATGTGTATACATTTCCAAAGTCAGAGCTTTCAGTCAAAGAGCTGCAACCAGAATTTGGTCAGACTGAGTTATCACTCAAGAGTATGGCCGTTCCGTCCAACACATTCAGCCTAAAGATTCGAGGAATAGCATGAGTCACGTACAATGGGCAAGAGACTTTCCTGTCAGTGAGGAGAGGAATGAAGTGCTCTGTACGGAAATTAATTACAAGGATGGCACAAAGATGACAGCCACTACTGAAAGCAATGAGAAGTGCACAGACTGCATGACAGGGGAATGAATCAAAAATAAAATCAGTTGTCAGACTTGAGGACGTTGCTAACTCCATGCTCTGTTTCCCTTCCTCAATTACCAGCTACTTCATAACTTGCATTTTTCATGATTGCTCCTCTTTCTCATCTTAACGAGGCTAGTTCAAAGTGCTTTGGTACTTCCCAGTTCGTTTTATGTAAAGAGAATTAAACCCTTAATCTCGTGGATGCTTGTATCTGACAAGATTAAGCATACCATTACTGGGCAAAGAACTGATAGTACAAAAAGCAAAATTGATCTGTTACATCTAAGCTTTGAATCCATTGTCTCTAGTTACAAACAGAGACTCACAGAACCCTATACAGGTGCATCACGAAGGAAGGAAGTTTTAGAGTTACTGCGAGGTTGCCTGGAAAGGCATTCAGTGAGGAAACATATTTCTAAAACCCCAATAAGCTTAATATAACAGGAGATTTAAGAACAGGCAAGAGAAGTTGCCTTTCAGATCACTTCCTCCTGAGAGAAAGCTTTAGGTAAAGATCAAGGGCAAACCTAGCAACACAAATGTATCTGAAAGAATTTGCATGAGGCTTCTAAGACACAGAATACATTTGGAAATACTTTCTTAAGCTTAAAACCTTGAAATTTACACTGTTGTAATGGGTAGAAGTCAGGTAGTCAGAACACTGATTGTCTTGGAGCTTACAAGAGGAACTGCCTGTGAGGCAGTACTCACACACGGGCTTTCATACTTGCAGATCATCTTTTTAAAGTGCATGAATAGGACAGATTCAATTTTGTCTGTTCTGTGAAAATGATTCTACCTAACTCCATAGCTAACTAGATCTTAGATTAGAATTGTCTCCGAACATTAAATTTCTTTGGAGACAGGAACCTCAGCACTGTTTGCCTTGAGAGACTGCAGTCGTAGCTCCTGGATTCTGGTTGGACACAGGCAGTGGCAGAGAATATACACATCTGGAATGAGTGAAAGGGAAAGAAAAAAGCAAAGGAGTTTGAAAGACAAATGAATTAATGAACAGCTGCTATTGAACCTTCACTTTGTATGTAAATAGGCTTCATATCTTCACATCTATCTTATTATAACAAAGCAAAAAGAGGCACCAGCTCCTTGGGACACCCATGTGAACTTTTTCCCGAGACTGCAACCTTTTTCGAATTGACTGATGCGCTGCACAGCGAAGATTTTACAGAAAAAAACCAAAGCCGCTTGGCTTTCCACCTGCATTGCTCCTGCTCAGTGGCCTCCACCTCCCTCGTCCTGCAGCTTTTGAATCTCTTGGCCACTATCTAGTAAATACGACCGAAGTTCCTACAGATTCTGGAAAACCAGGAGACAGGTAGAAGAAAGACCCAAATTAGTACTTCAAATGAAACAAACCCCAACTGTTTCAAGTGACCTCAAACACTGCTGTTTAAAACAGGTTCCAGGGTGGAGAGAGCTGAAAGAAAAGCTTTATTACTGCTGCTGATACAGAACTATTTATCCAAGCAACCTAAGAGGATTATGTCAAAGGAGATACATGTTCGCAAACCCCTTACACGACTATAGACATCTCCCATACGTTACTGATCCCATAAAGTCAAAAACTCAAGTCAGTGCAGAAACTCTCTTCAGCTTCATTAGGTTTCAATTAGTTTCATTATTCATTTTCCTGACTTCAAGAGGCTAACACAGCAGCTCTCAATTTCTGAGTGCTCCTGGTTTCATTCATTTAACCACAGAGGTTAGGTTAGGGTAAGACACAAGATCATTCAGCAGCAAATGATCCAAAATTCCAAGAGCATCTGCCTTGTGCCAATGCCTTTTTATGCTATTGAATACAGTATATTCATATGCTGCAGAACAACTTACGTAAAACAAGTGTGCCTGCTAGTTGCATAAACTGACTATGTACACAAACAACAATGTGGCAGTGAAAGGTCAGATCTGCTTCTGCTCAGTGTAAGAGCTGGAATTTCAGAGTGGGTGAAACCGGGAACTTTCACCCTTATAAAACCCAATATACCCCCACTCAACAAACACATGACTCCCCCAGCTACCCAAACAACAAAAGAGCATGGAAAATATTCACCCTGAAGACCCAGAGGAAAAAAGACGTCTTTTTAAGGAACAAAACATTTAACACAACATTTTCCCTTACAAGTGAAGCTATCTCCTAACCCCACATACGAGCAGTCGTAACGGAATCCCTGCCTCCTAAGAAATAACAGATTAATTAGTAGATGTGCTGGTTGCCACTTTTGCCCTACCCTTTGCTCTCTCCACTCCATTGAACTCAAATTAAGTCTTCTCTTCAGCAATACAGAATCATTAACACTTCAGATGCATCACGAATTATGGTTTGGCGTGTCATACACATGAAAAATACTGCAGGAATCGAAAAGTTTGCTGTGGTCACTGGCAGATAAAAGGACATTTAATGCAATATTGAAGACCACAGAATGTGCCAGTCATAAATGCAGTACTTTTAATTTCTTTGACAGTTCTAGACTAGCCATGCTATCCTCTCCCCCAGATAATCACATGCTTCATGCTTTTAGTATTTTCCATTTAGTAGTGATGAACCATTTCTAAACTGCTACAGGTAAACACATAGGTCTTCATCTTTAAGACCATATTCACAGAAGCACATTGATTTTATCATTGTAAATCAAAAGAAAAGCATTTGGCTTTGTAGAAATGATTAGTTGTTCAAAACACACGTATGCACCATATAAACATATCCTTTCCTTAAGTGTTTTTCTTCCTCTTCCAAAACTGTTGCAAATATTCACTTGGCTTTCATATTGGCAAGTGACTGACTATAGATCTCTGACATGTAAAGATTAAATCAAGCATTTGATACACTCACTCAGTACAAGGAAGGTGTCACTGAACTCTTTAACAGGTAGACTAAACCAGACACTTCAAAATAGCTCTTTTATGTACAAATTACGTACTCCCCAAGTTTTAGCTATTTTTAACTTAGACTAGTCAGATCCAGCATGGAATCATCTGCTTACCTGAGTCTCACTGGCTACCTTACCAACAATGTTCTGAGCAAGAAATGAGGGGTTCTGAATCCAGCTCCCATTTCAGATATAGGCTGCTTCTGTAGTCTTAAACCTTTTAATGCAGGCAGGGCATCAGTGGTAAGATGGGGCAATGCTACCTCTTCCCCACAGTCCACTCTCCTATAAAATAGCCTATCTCCTCAACTGCAAGATATTCTACCTCCTCATCTACATCTTCTTTCAACATCCATTGTTGTAATATCAACTTTAGCTCCCTAAATTCATAGAAAATAGAGCAAGGCAAGGTGGCAAACAGATTAATTGGTCCATGTTCCTTTTGCAAAGGGATCTATAACACTGAAATCACTAATGGAAAACGTGAAAGGAAAACATTCCTTTTGGAAATGATAACTCAAGTATCAATCTCCCCCCCTCTTTCCCCACCCCTCCCTTCTCTCCCTTCCATGTGTCTTCTAAAACTTGTTTTCCATTGTTACTGCATGCTTGGTAAGATAACAGGGAAGGGAAAAATAGTACCATGCCTGTTCTTAACAGCTACATGCTCATAGAACATTTTAATGCCAGATTGTTAGTTAACAGACATCAAAATAATGTGGTATAGTGCTCTAATTCCCTTGATACAAGGACTACAGCATAACAAATAGCACTCCAGACCAAAGGAGAGCAGTTCCCATCTACTCACTTGGTGGCTCTGAGCTTCCATTTTCAGCAAGAAGCTGAGTTGCTATGGAAACATGAAGGACAAACAGGACATGTAAAAATGAAGCATGCCATGTAAATAAGTTGTAAGAGGCAGGGGTGATAGAGAGGAGGTCTAATCAGGAAGAATGAGAACGATAGTGAATCCGTATGGCTGGTGTGTATTACCTGAAGAGGCTGCAAACAAATTGTGCTCTGCTGCTGCTGTTTTCCAACCCTTCTCCATAGGGAGAATGGTGCTGCCAGATGCAGACCCCTCTGACAAGGAAGCCAGCCTGCGCTGCATGGCTCCTGCAGCAAGCTATGGCTCCAAGGGTCCCTCCTGATGCTTTTTCATCTAACAGTGCTTTGAATCTCTAAATCCAATTTCAGGCAGCTACAGCAGTTTTACCTCCCAAACAGGAGCAAGGACTAATGCTACTGATATACCTTTCTTTCTTACCTCCAAGCACTAGGGCCAGGGTACACACATGGAGGCAGTAAAAAAGATCTAACCATCCAAGAAGGTGTGAACACCCCTAAGAAATAAGGCAGTTTTTAGAGAAGCTGAAAGACTGAAAGCTCCTTGGGAATCCTGCTAAGCACTCCACTCTCAAGAGCAAAGGCGGTCTTTACAACCACTGAATACAAGGATTACCAGAAGAGAAGGACAAAGATGAATGTTTCTACTTGCAAAAGGCATGGGAACAATGCAGCATGAGAAACACAAGCTGTGAGGGATTTCTCTACTATTCTAGCTGACATCTTCAAAAGGAAAAGAACTGTCACTGTCACATCTTGATGACTGGGCAGAGCGCTACAGCTACAGAGAGGGGTAAACGACATACTGAGATGGACAACGCTCTTAGCCATATGGCTTAGTTTTAGGTAGTTCTGTGAGACTTAATGGTCTTTATGGGTTCCTTCCAACTTGAGAAGTCCTCTGTTTCTATGAGTTACTTTTCCTCCCATTGTAGGTTTCAGTGTGGCTGGTGTAAAGGGAGAACAGGATACACCCTCATGCAGTCTGAAGTCTAAATACAATTATGCAGATTAAAAAAAAACATGAAGAAAGATATAAAGAAATGTGTTTTCTTCCACAGCTCCAGAAAAAGTCTGTGGCTTTTCTCTGTCCTGAAAATCAAACTTACACTTATTTATACTGCCTGTACCTGAAGATTCAGGTTTTACTCAGGGGAAAGGCAAAAAAAAAGATAGAGAAAAGAAAGAAAACACCCAAGGATGTTAGGCAGACTGCACCACACTCTGTGAGGAGATGCATGCAGAGCAAAGTGGAACAACAACAACTACAATACTCACTGTCTGCTAAACGGGAAGTGGGTGCAGCAGTACTTGCTAAAGAAAGAGAAAGGAATGTGAGGAAGGGAGTGGATTCCTATTAATTACTGCCAAAAGAGAGAAAATTAAAACACAAATTGGTAAGATTTTGTCAGATCAAGCCTCTCTAGCCGTAGAACTCAAACAAAGCAAACGTGCTTCGCCAGACCTGCGTTTTGGCTCCTCTGCGAGTTCTTGCTGCAGACCAACTTTCTGATCACACAGAATCACTGAACACACACCACTGTTCACCAGCATTCCCAGGAGTTCAAACCAGTGCCATTTAAGGCCAGCAGAGATGCTGGCCAGCACCGTATGGCAGCAGAACACAGTGTATGTAACTAGTGCTTTGGTGAAGGCCATTGCTGAAGGACCCTACTGCCAGCTTTGGATGTAGTGGAATTTGGGGATTATTTTAGTGTTTTGTTGGTTTGGTTTTTTGTACAAAAAAAGGTATTTTGATAGCAAACCCAAACACACCATACGAACACACACTCTTGTGGGTTAACACACATTTGGGTCCCACCTGCAAACCAGCAAGAAACAGCTGGGGCTCAAAAAGAAGCCATTCACAAGGCCTGCGTACAGCCTCTGTTTGTCTTCAGGTTTATAAAAAAAGGGAAGTGCAGAAAACCAGCAAATTGTTGAGAAACTACAGATCCAGATCAAGGTAGACAGGTACCCTCCCAACCCCACAATTCTCGTCTGTGCTAGCATAGCACCCCACCAGAAAAAATCCCAACCCCAAAAAACGTATGGACGTATCCCAGCAAACGTTTAAGAAGAGTATCAGTTCTCACATTCAAGTAGACACTTTAAATAATAGGGTAAGGAAAACTCATTATTTTACTTAGTGTGAAAACACCAGGTTTTGACTGGTGCCAAACCACAGTTTTTATATTCTTTCCTGTAAAACCTCTGAAACATTTCTGTGATCTTCAAATCACATCATGCATGGGGACACCCAATGTTTTCCTGCTTTTGACTTTGTCCACAAAAGGTAACACTGGGCAACTGGAATTCCAGCAGAGATGGAAAGAAGATTTCTGTTGTACCAACAGTCTTTTCACCACTGCAACCCAGTTCATGGTCTGAGATGGGCCTTGAGAATCCCAGAGAGCAGAGAAAGAATCAGAGAACTGAATGCTCAGAAGGATCACAGCTCAAGCCATAATGAATTAAAAAGAACTGGAACTTATGCTACGAAGGACCAGAGTTAGGGCCTAGAGATTGCCACAAAAGAAAAAAAAAAAACACAACAAAAAGGAAAAAAAAATCTTCTACGAGGTTGATTTAATGTTCTTCAAATCCACGTACCTGTCCCCAAGTGATGAATATGAGGCTTGGCAGACAAACGTGTCCATGTGCCTGAAACAAAGCTTTTAATGCTCTTTTTTCCTCTCTTCTTAATTGGATCTTTTCCCTTTTCCTGTGGTACTGATCTGTACAGGGACTGAATACCTAAAGCCCTTATCTCCCTTGTGTATCATGGACTATGTTCAATTCAGAAGGGCCTACCAAATCATCTGCCTGAGAGTTATAACACTAACTATGATTAGTTTCACGGAAGGGATATAATACTTCTACTGAAATTAACAGGCTCCAAACCATTTAAGGCAAAGCACTGTACATGTCTTCTGGAAACATGACTCCCAGTTGACTCTTTGTAACTACTGCAATTTGCAATTCTGTCTGTTCATCTGACCATTCATTCACCCATCTTGACTATCAATCCATTCATCCTGTTAAGAGGTCTACTAAATCCAAGCTTTAATGTAATAAAATCTTTACGGAAGAACAGCACAAGCATCATTCAAATCCTGTAATTAGCTTCAGAAATCTCAAAAGAAAAGTGACAGCAGCTTCATAAAGCTTGCCCATGACGTAATCTTAGGAATATCAACTGTTCACTGCAAGGACATGTACGATAAACAGAGTAATGCTCACTTAGGTAAAAAGGTTCTTTCAGCTCCTATTGATTAACTCCAATTTGAAAGGCACAAAGCTATGGAGCACAAAATGTTTCACCGAACCCAGCTGACAATTACGCATATCCATTAAATTTTGAATTCGCTTTGCTCTGGGAAGGGGAAAACATGCATTTTTTATTTAGTATGAGGTTTATTTAGTTGAGTATACATCTACACAAGTGCTGGAAGACTGTCCAAAGACCACGAACAGTAGAAAGTATGAGTGAGAAGAGGCAAAACCTGATTTTTTCCTTCAAGGTTTTGCTGTCAAAATTACGAAGATATTCAAAATTCTGAAGTTTTTTGTTGGCTTTCAATTGGTCTAAACCAGATCTGCAATTTAGCTGAAACTTTCTCCTGTTGATTTCTTATTTTTTTCCTCCCTTGAATAACTTAATTTCATTAAAAATTGAGAACTGTTAATTGACTCATAAACATGAAGCCTTCCACTACTCCATTCTCTAGTCACCATGCTAACTATTATTATTAGACAATCGCTAAGTTAAATATTTGAATTGCATGCTCTACAATAAAGACAAAGTATGTTAAACCCTAATTCTCTTCTAAATAGAGCAGTATTATCCATAGTGGGACGGCTATTCTAGTGTCAGTCTTGTTAGGAAGTGAACAATACCAGTTACTTCATTTCTAAACATCCTGAGAGGAAAAAGTACTAGATTAAAAGCTAAATGTTAGGTATGTTAGAGGAACACACTAGAAACATAAAAAGAGAGTGAACGAAATGCAGAGAGGCACTTACGTGGGTGAGGGATGCCTGCAGTTTTTCCATGGATGGAACACAGACAAAAAGAGAAGACGGAGATAGAAAAACAAAAAAATAAATGTAGAAAGATGAGGCGATAGAGAACACAGACCTGGAAAATCCAAATGCCACCAGCTGTCTCAAATCCAACCCTAGGGAACAGGGTATGTTACAGGAGTTACCACAACAGACCAGACATCAATTGCGAGGGCTGGCTTAGTGCAGAGGGCCTGAGATTTCCAAGCATCAAGATGTGTATACTGTCCCATACTGCTCAGCAGAAGTTGGCACACAAAATCAAGACCATGCACAGATCACATGGACTCAAAGCATGCACAGACACGGGCTAGGACTATTGCTAGCTCTGAATTCAGGAGAAGATCCTGCATAGTGGGTTTCTGAAGAGCTATGAAATAGATACACAGGTATAGGTGTGACAGTGGGAAGAAAAATAGAGTATAGATCGAACTGCAAGGGGAATGGGAAAGATCCACAGGGCCTGCAGGTGGTTCAATACAGTTCCCAACCTGGGTGAGGCTGTGTACAAGGATAAGAGATCTCCTCCTGGCCTATTTCTATCACATCTCCCCTATGCACTCTACACTTGTTTCTCCCTCTTTCTGTCCTTCCTGTCTTGGATTTCTCTCTGTTTTTTAATTCTTCTCTCTCTTGTTCCTGGTTGAAACAGGAGCAAAAGGCCAGATCAGAGCATCCTGATTACCCAAGTGAAGTAGACAAGAGGCTGTGGAAATTACCCTGCATGCTGCATAGAATTTTAAAGGACTGATTTTCAGACAAGAGAAATCCCTTTCCCCCTCCTTCCACAGTTCATGGCCAGTCCTGTGCTGAACCTCAACTTCTGATTTGCAAAAAAGCCTGGCTTGTGACAATGACATTACATTCTCTACGACCAATACCCTTTTCAACTTACTGCTTTTTCTTATTACAACTTCCCATTGCATAGCCCCTTCTCTTTGACAATACAAAGTTTACAATAGTAACCCATGGCACAAACTAGTGCAGATAAAATAGTTCCTCTGCCTCCTATCAAAGAAGACTTTTAATTAGTAATGAAATTCACTACAACCAAAAATCACAATAAAACAAAGGTAAGTTCTGCAAGAGAAGAAGGTGTCATTCATGCATGGCAGAAATTCCCCAGAGAGATGCAAGGAAAGAGAACCACAGAAGGAGAGGGAGGATTCAGTTTTACTTACGAACTGGTTGTGTCTTGAAGTCGGATGGCAGGCTGATCTCACCCACGCCCTTGCCATTGACAGCAGACAGTCTCACAGAGTAGGTTGTTTCAGGTTTCAGGCCAGTGATAGTGATCATGCCCTCCACATTTGCTTTTGCAGAAACAAGAGGAGGAAAAGCAGAGAAAAGGTTGAGGCTTCAGGTCAACAACAAATGCCATGGTTCTATAGCATACTTAGCCATGTTGGCCACACGTAACAGGCCCAGCCTCACATAAACGCTGCAATCAAAGAGGAATGTCAGAGCTATCACCTCTGTGTCAACCGGCTGATTAGAGAGGTGTATTGCCACAGCATCTGTAGAAGGGATATAGCAAAGTGTTTGGTAGACGCCAGAGGGCATGAGCCCTTGGCCTGTGCCAGGGAACTCCCTGAATTATGCTCTTCAAGACCACTGTCATGTGGGGCTCTAACTTTAGTAGACATACCACCTAAAGCTACTCATCTGTTGGGCTGCATCATCAAACTGAAAGCAAAGCCCTTAGCGGGAGAGACACCCATCCCTCCGCTTTAACAATCTAGAAGAAGGTCATACACAATGTAAGAGATGGAAAGAACCTGCTGTGGGGTCATTGTTATATGAACAAAGAAATAAACTCGATTTTTCCTGCACAGACACAAAGGGAAACAGAAGAAAAAGAAACATGACTCTAGCTATGATCACATCACTCCAGTAGAGACCTAGAAGAAGAATTTCCGCTCCAGCCAGGATTGGAAGATTCAGCTCTGAAATTGAACTCTGATCTTCATAGTCCTCCCAAATCAAAATTCCTTTGGCTTACTGGACTTAAGGATACATGTTAAGCATTACGTATTCTTATAGATTGCTATAAATGAGACAGGGTGCAATGGGAGTTAGACTTGCTTCTGGAATAGGAGGCTTTATGCTCCAAAGGGAACTGAAGGGTAACGAAAAGAGCTGACAGACAAGGCTTGGAGAGCTTAGGAAGCACACAATCACTCCCCAGTCAGGAAGTGAAACCTCATTCAATACCAGGCACAGGGTTCTTCAGCTCATTCAGACAGAATGGTGTGAAGAAGGAAAAGATGAATGCAGTGATGCGACACATGCTCCGTAGACACAGAAAGCTGTCACATACATAGAGCTATCGGCTATCAACTGGAAATTAAATATGTCACTGCAACGCAAATGTTTTAAGAACTTATCTGGAGCCGTAACTTAGGAGCTGAAATTACAAAGCTATGGAACCCACCCACTCCAGCTTTTCCCTAAAGAAAGCCTTTTGAGATGCAGGTGGGGGAGGTAACACTTTATCATCCTACCTTCTTTTGCATCATACAGCCTCGAATGCCATTCTCCCTCGCCCAGTGCCCTCCACTCTGCTTTGTACTTGAGGATGGGCACCCCGCCGGTAGCTTCAGGCTCATCAAACTCCACCTGGGCAGTACTGGAATACGGCTCCACTCTGTCAATGGAAGGAGAGGACGGAGTATCTGGGAAAGGAAGTGAAAATAACCAGTGATGCAGAAGACAACAGAAAGTAAGCTCCAGTGGCAAAGAAAACAGAAAACTGGGAATATCAAACATACCCTTGTCATGGCTTCACAAAGAAGAAGAGATGGACAGGCCTGAGGCCCCAGTCAGGAGGGGAAAACTGTTAAGAAGTGCTAATTAGACAGCAAAGAGACCATCTTATCCCTCCTCTAAAAGGCTAGAGACTTAAGAGTACCTTCTTCAAAAGGGGACAACCAGAGAAGTGTAGGAAGAGCATCCTGGATGCTACTCTATCCCTACAGTGTCTTCCATACGGCAGTCCAATGCATAGCTTGACCATTCCTAAATCTGTCCTTACGGCAGCCCTGAGAGGACACCAGAGGCCCTTCCAATCTATCATGCAGTGAGACACTGGGCCTGTTTTGTTGCCACACAGTGCTCTAACATTTTCATCTTGCACGATCTGTACTATTAGCGATATTTCACGGATTTGGAAAAGCACACATGCACACTTATGCGCATACGCAGTGACTGTCAGAAATTTAAGATCACACCATTATGCATATGCATTTCCCTATGTCCCTGCCTTGGATGCTCACCTGCCTGCACAAGAATGAACTCTGAGGACTCCTGGCCAATGCGGTTCACAGCAGTGCAGTTATAGTTCCCAAAGTCATTTTCAGAGTCTGGTGTCACCTATGGAAGGAACAAAGGTTCATGCTCAAATCAGACAACACTTTCCACTTTGCACATTGCAGGAGAGAGAAGCCACAATGAAGTAGATGTGCTAACACTCTGATGGCTGTTCAAAGAGCAGAGCACTGCAGTGAGCACAAAGTCAAATGCAAGGAAGAATGGTGTCTTCTATTACCGAATTTTATTAGCAATTATCTGCCTAAAGCACCATGCAATTTGTCTACCCATAGTAAGCTATGACAAAAGACTTAACTCTTTCCACATCAGGAACATCAGTTATTTGATAGTAATCAACCTTCCTGGCTGCATGTGCCTTCTCCTCTCCTTGCTTTTGCTCACCTCCAGATAGCTTGCCGATGGAGTGTTGTAGATCTTGATGTTGCTGTAGTTTGAGCTGGGAAGCAGCTGTCCATCCCGGAACCAGGAGATGACAGCACTGGGGTAAGCAAACACCTCACAGGTGATGTTCACTTGATTCCCTTCCCAGGTATAGACAGCCACAGGGCCCTGAAGCTTGGGGGCATCTGAAAGACAGACACATTTCAAAAGGCAATTTAAGCCACAAAATCTCCTAAAGTACCCCAATCTGCCTCACTTTAAGGATTCCTTGGCTTGGGTCCAGTTTAATGTGGGGAAGGGAATCTATTAAGGAAATGGGAACTGTCTTCTTATATTGGGGGTGGGGTGAGCAATGTCTTGCTGAAGGATGTAAGAAGGAATGCTGCTCAGTCCCAAAGGTTGCTCCTAATACAGTGTGGGAGGCAGAGCAGACAGCATGTTATGCATCTAGGGAAGTGTATACCAGGAAGTTCCCTTAGGGAAGAATTATGATGCACCCAACAAATGCGACTGCAGCAGATGCATGGCCCAGAATCTTCCCAAGGTGCAAACGGTATCCCAGCTGGAGATAGCTATAGCAAACATTTGCATGTATGCACACATCAACATATCTTCAACAAAATTATGTCAGACCCAGCTGCTTCCCGTGCCCACTACTGAAACAACATGTCCCTAGCTGTAAGTGCCTTAGTCTCATCACAGGAAATCAAAACTGTCCCCCCTCTAAATACATGAACACCTTCCCCACCCCATTCTCCACTTCTTACACTGCACTTCAAGATACATGGCTTGGGAGTCCTGCCCGATGGTGTTGCTGGCTGTACATACATATTCTCCGGCATCTGTGTACTGAATGTCTTTGAGAGTCAGGGATGACACCCGGGCATGGCTACGTACTATGATGCGCCCATCCAGGGTCTGGCAAGAAAGGAAAAGAGAATTAGAGGCTGAGCACTGAGCCTGTGGTTGCAGACTGAAGGGATGGGAACAAGTGCCAGTCTACTTCTCACCAGCCCCCTAATGCTCATGTGTTCAGAAGTGATCACCCGAGGCCAGGTGAAGTCATGGGCATAAAGAGGCATTTCCAAAAGCAACAAGAAGATTCCTTGTTGCTCAAGACCAACTGCAGTGATTCAAAGCACTCAGGTGAAGGAAAAAAGAATGAGACAAAGAACCAAAGTATCAGATGCTACTAAATGTCTGAGGATAACATCAAGCTTCTTCTCAGAATGGGAACTGTACAGGTCCAGCTCTGGTCAATTTTTGCCACATGCTCTCACTGAAAACCTCCTTGATGGCTACCATGTTTCTCTCCAATTTGCGACCAAAGCTCCCTGAGGCCATGGGCTCATCCCTCCACCCTGGTGCTTGTGCAAGCTTTTTGTGCTTGTGCTTCAGCTTGGAAGCTTTACAGCACCGACTCTCTCATCTACTTGCCAAAGTGGCGCAAGCACAAGTGAATAAATTAGGAACCCTCATCCTCATGGCTGTGCCTGCTGCTGCTGCCTGGCAGACTTAATGCAATTAATGCTCCAAGAACATTAAATTTTCCTGGAAGATACAGGACAAGAACTGAGATTACAAATAAAAGCCCTGGGATATATTAAACAGCTGAAGGCACTGAGCAGTAGGTCCATCTCTACTGGTCTCAACTGATCAGATCCTCTGGGCCTGAAGTCTCTTTCTGTTCCAAGTTAGTGGTCTCAACCTCCAAAACTGATGAAGTTTCTACAAGTAAATGTTAGTATAAACTCTGTTAGTATAAAACCAGCAAAATACCAGCACATGATCATTACAGCAAAGGTAATTTACATCCCGCGTCACTTGCCTTTTCTCCACTTTCTCAACATCTAACACAAACAATAGAGTGCTAGATAGTCATGGTAAAATGATAACTTTACAAGTAATGCAAACGACTCTGAAGACGAAGCTCTGTTTCTTAATGCAAAAGGCTCAAGGAATGAAAAAGAAAGATCTGGAGAAATACTCAATTGAAGAAGAAAGTCTACCCAAGAAAGCATGTTTCATTTATTTGTATTTCACACCATCACATGCTAACAATTCCTGGCTATTAGAAACACAGGACAGACAGATATTTGTGAGTCAGACACAGACATACTTGTCATCCCTTCTCCTAGCATCTTTGCTTTTGAGGACTGTGGATAAAAAGTGCTTCACAGTAATAGGGAGACAACCTAAGGGACACAGGCAACAGAACTCATGGCATAGCAACCGCCACTTTACAGAAAAGGGTACGATGGTTCTCCACATTGCCAATTACTGTAACTTATCCCAGGATACACGCTGGTGTTTTTCTCCAAGTTCAGACAATACCATGTGTCACACAGTCAGGATGTACAAAGCTGGCCTAGATTTCAATACTTCAGTGCCAAAGGGGAAGAGACAAGTGGGAAATGCATTTCAACCTCTCCCCTCCACCTTCTGGATTTTGCAGTCTTTTCACAAGGAAGTATCCATGACTTAATTTCATACAGTTCTATTTTCACCTCACCTGCTTTCCACACATCATTACAAAATGATGTGGACATTACACCCTGAAAGCCTGACCACTGCTATAAATTCCACTGGAAGAAGACAAGTGGTATCTCCTAACTCTGTGCTTGCACTGTACTAACCAGAACTCACCTGCTCTTAGTATTTGTAAGGTTGCACTAATTCTCAGGTACCAGAAAGGCATCACCAGGTTCTGGTGTAACCGAGGTGTAATTTTGCTTGTAACAGTGTTTTTTAGTATCTGTTGGTAACATACCAACACATATACTCCAGTATATGCAGGACTAGAATGGTGAACTGAGATATACCATCACAGAATCATAGAATAGTTAGGGTTAGAAAGGACCTTAAGATCAGCAAGTTCCAACCCCTCTGCCATAAGCAGGGACATCTCACACTAAATGGTGTTACCCAAGACTCCTGG
The DNA here is from genome assembly GCA_002631895.1 of Agapornis roseicollis. Classification (NCBI taxonomy): domain Eukaryota; kingdom Metazoa; phylum Chordata; class Aves; order Psittaciformes; family Psittacidae; genus Agapornis; species Agapornis roseicollis. The sequence goes on from NDXB01014387.1 coordinate 67,559, forward strand.
CCTTGAACATCGCCAGGGATGGAGCATTCACAACTTCCTTGGGCAACTAATTCCAGTGCCTCAGCACCCTCACAGTGAAGAGCTTTCTCCTTATATCCAATCTAAATTTCCTCTGTTTAAGTTTTAACCCGTTACCCCTTGCCCTGTCACTACAGTCCCTAATGAAAAGCCCCTCCCCAGCATCCCCATAGGTCTCCTTTAGATACTGGAAGGCTGCTATGAGGTCTCCACGCAGCCTTCTCTTGCCCAGGCTGAACAGCCACAACTTTTTCAGCCTATCTTCATACAGGAGGTGCTCCAGCCCCTGCTCATCCTCGTGGCCTCCTCTGGACTTGTTCCAAGAGTTCCTTGTCGTTTTTATGCTGAAGACATTAGAACTGCACACAATACTCCAGGTGAGGTCTCATGAGAGCAGAATAGAGGGGCAGGATCACCTCCTTTGACCTGCTGGTCATGCTCCTTCTGATGCAGCCCAGGATATGGTTGGCTTTCTGGGCTGTGGCTCATGTTAAGTTTCTAATAGAATGATAGACTGTATATATAGTAAGTAGAGCTGAAAGTGGTTTAGAGAAGAAGCAGCCCATTGCAGTGACACCTCCAAAGCATGACTTAACACCCATATATACTGCTATGGCTGAAACTCATGGAGACTTCCTTACTTTAAACTAGCTAATGCATTAGTAAAATGCCAAGTATTCAGTCAGCTTCCGAGAACTGAACTCCCTGCTGCTGCAATACACTGCTAAAAGACCCTGTGCCAGCTATCTTAAAGCTTTATCTACACAAGCTGCACCAATAGGCTTCAACAATGTTCTCACAGAACCTCTCTTGGGTATTTTAAGACATGGATACAGTAAGAAATTTAGAGACAGCAAGCTTAGTAGTATTAGTGCTCAGATTAATAAAAAGCTCGAGACAGAGAGCACAGTGAAAACACTAGGGGAGTGAGGGGAGGCACAGAACACTGTAACAGGAGTTCACATGAGGCCTGAAGAGATGCAACTACTCAAATTCAAATTCTCCAGGGCAGAGTGGTGCGAATATCTGATGCTTTCACTTCACAATTCATCTATTCCAACAGATTATTCTGAAGTAAGAATGGGCAGTATCTTTTCAGCCCCATATGAAACAAAGGCAGACGATGCTTAAGGTTCACTTTGTTCAGGCCACACCAGTCTCTATGTTTTAAGATGGCTTAAGAATAAAAAAGAATACAGGATACACAGAGCCTCCGCAAAATTCACCTAAACATACAAATATGAGTCATCCAGTTCTGACAGCTAATTTTGTTCTTTACTTGACACCTATTATTTGCTTGGAAACATATTTCCTGCTCCATTTTGAAGCAGGAATGCTACAAATCAGGTACATGCAAAGGCAGGTTGTTGTTACTTTTAAAATACAGCACTGAGTGTGGAACAAAATGGCAACAAACCGGAACTGCACCAAAGTGAGTTACTACACTATTCCCACCCCCTCAACAACCCTGCAAACCAAGGGAAAATAAAAGTATGGAAATTTGGAGCATGTTCTGGAGAAATACAACTTGTGAAGGATTGATCAGCATTGATTTTGAAATGGAACATGATACCATGAGCAAACAGATGAGTTGGCTGGAGCAGAAGAGGCTATCTTTGGGAAAAAATACTCTCTCACAATACACGCTGTTGCTAATTCTTAAACCTCTAAAAGAGAGACATGATTCATACTGGTAGCGTAGAAGAACACAGCGAAAGCAGTTTTTGCCAGATTTGACATTTGCTTTTATTTTTAGTTGTCTTCGATTTTTTTTACTCACTCCCAACACAGCTAGTTTGCTCATCCAAAAATGCATTACTACATGGCAAGCAACTGCTAACTCTATAAGCCATTTCTTTTATGTAGTGATATGTAATCTGTTCATACTATTAATGCTGGTTTAGTTGGCGTGGTTACTGCACTAGAGATCTGTTAATCTGTAATGCCTAAAAAAGAACCAAAATCAAATAACTAAGAAGTTTGCTAAAGGTCTGGTAATCTTATACCTCTTGTTTCTCGGGTCGGGTCCACGAAGCCTGGAGAGAACAGATACAGAACACAACAACAGGGAAAAAAAGCAATAAAAGTTTATCAAAGTTTGCTTTTAGGTATCATATTGTATGCACCACACTGCGTTCTGTGCACATGCAGGCTTCAACTTGTATATCTCATGTGTGTGGGGTGATTGCAATTTCTATTTCCCACTATAACCTCAATTTAGTTTTGCATTCGAATTTAATAACCTACAAATTAATCTTTAAGCGCTTAAGCAAAGGCTAATGATACCTAAAGACTGCTTCTGGTTTTACACATCCAATGACTATTTCCCTTGTCACATCTCACTATTTTTAGAAACCTGTTCCAAGCATACTGGGGAAGTGATTCTGATGACCTATGGCATTAAATAGTTATGGAACTGGTTTTCTAAGACTGGCTTGTTAGCCACCCGCACACACTGATTAACTTTAACACTCATATTGTTAATGGGATCATGCATTTGTACACATTTTTACATGCATACTGTGCCAGGAGTAGGAGACCTTGAGCTACAGAGCATTGCAACAGTATGACCCCCCTGGACAGGAGACAGCAGGGTAGAACCTTGTACCTCCAGATGATAACATCCAGCCCCTTATGCTTAGGGTTATGTGCACCCAATCCTTACTGGACTTGGGACAACCAACAACAAATGTGAAACATGCACAAACCTTACCAATAAACATACATTTCCCATTCAGAGAAAGCCATTAACCGCTTGGACCACATTCACTATAGTTCAGAAAGACAAAAAGTTGCTGGGTTCTGTTTTTCCCCTATAATTTATCTTTAAAATATTTTTCTTCTGTTTCAATTGTAACTTGATCCATTTCAATTCCAGAGTCAAAAATCACCTGCTAATATCACAGCCATGATGGCATCATTGAATGTGAGGCACAAGCATTGCTGACATGGGGGTATAACAGCATACACAAGCGTGACATTACAGAAATGGTGATGAAAACTTAGGAAATAAGAATAAAAAATCCCATAGTATTATTTCCACAGTGCTTCTAGGGAATACTGCATTAACATATGGTACAGACAGCCTCATTTTAGACCATCTTTGACAAAAGCAAGTTACTTGCTTGTAGCTAGAGGCCTGAGGTGAAGTCACCTGAAGTGAACCTCACCAACAGCTGCATGGGTAGGACATCCCCATCATCTGATCATTTTTGTGTGTGTATATATATATCCTATTGTGCACAGCTTCCTTGAAAGATGAACAAGCAACTGTAATAGTTCAGCATAATCCCTTTTTGATGTGCCAATCATTCTCTGTACCTGAGCAAATCAAGCTACCAAGGGAACTGCTTTGCTTATATGCACGCAAGTCCCCTTTCAATCCTATTCACAAAGTATGGTGTCAGCACAGAGGGATTAAAAAAGGAGACAACATCTTTTTATCCTTTGGTGTTCAGTACCTGTCAATCTAAAGGAAGATGGAGGAGGATAAAAGCCTGCTCCCACACTCCTAGGGCACTCAGTGTGGGGGAAAGAAAAAGGCAGAACCACATTCTCTATCCTGAATAATTTAATACTAACTCTCCCTCACAAAGAGATACACAAGCTCTACTCAGCACTGTGCAGGGGATAGAGCAGAACCAAGAGCCCCATGCATGGTAGCATTTTATCTTCCTTATAGAAGAAAGCTGTTAAATGGGAGCTTTTATTAAATTTCAAAATCCTATGAGATCCTGTGCCACAGACATACCTACTGCCACCTCTGGCAAAATGATAAAGACCTGAACACAAGAGTCACTTGGCACCCCCCTTCCATTATTCTTCACATACTGAGCTATACCACTGGGTAAGAAACCTAGGGCTGTCTCCACTACTACTTCAGGAAAGCATGCATATGAGTACTCAGTGATTACCTCATTCAGAAATCTGACAGGAAATACACTCATGTCTGCAGTAAAAATGGAAAACTTGTATACAGCAGCACACAACACATCAAACTGTACTACCTGAATCACAGTTAGTATTCTGCTAGAGCAATGGAAAAGTCTCTTGAAAGAGCATGAAATATACTAAAGGCGATGAGGAATATGGCATACTGCCTTGAACAGCTTCACATCTGATCTCAGGCAAAGAGAAAGCCTTCCTACTCTTTATAACGGCACAGCGATAAATACTTGAGGTAAGATTAAGCCAAGCCATTTCAAATCATCATGTTGATAACTTTCCAGGCCTGCTATGTTTTGCAGTAGTGACACATAGGAATTCCAGACTGACAGGGCAGAAGAACACGAGCTGCCAGCTTACTAGTAAGAGGAAGATTCCATCATGCCAGTATTTGGAAGTTTGGTCTGCTCACCCGTGTTGGTATAGAGTTGCCAATCATCTGACCTTGCTAAGCACGGTCTCAATGACTGTATTCAGTCAAACCTTCACAGACCAATTCTCAAAGCAAAAGACTGTCTGCACAAGGGGTGCCATGTTATAAAGGTATAGCCAGAGAGAGAAGAATCTTCTGCTATGCATCCCAGGATATCAACAGGTCTCCTTCAGGGAAATGTGGGAATGTTGAAACAATTGTGACATTGTCAACCTAGGTCCCCTCCCATTCCTCTTCCACACATCAGGCTGTCTCTGTTCTTGGACAAAGATTGAGAGGGGGAAGCCACTAAGCAAAGATGGGGTTTGCTTTGTTTGCTTGGGGGTTTTAGCTTGATTTTTCTGAGATACCAAATGTTCATGGGAGGGCACCTCTAGACCTTTAAAACCTGGAGTGAATTATAATTACACAAGTAAACACATAGCAAGACAGATGCATCCAAGTACCTAAAGCGTAGTCTAAAGGCTCAATATTTTAAAACTAGCATTGTTTGTCCTACACCAAAGACCATGCATTTCCTTGTGCAATCCCAGGGAAAGTAAGTCAGTAGCAAACTGGATATATGCATTTGGTTGAACATGTAACAGAATGTTTTCCAAACCTAATTTGACCTGAGGATTTTCTGGATATCTATACCATTCACCTAAACTTACAGCACATGACAGAGAATGGGAAAAAGCAAAAACCAGACCAAAACACACACACAAAAAAATCCTGCCTAGAAAGTGCAAGGGACATGACAAAAATCATCTTTGCCCTGAAGGTTTGACCCAGTACATAAAACATATGGTAGTATCCCAAAACTTAAAATTTGCCCCCAATTTATGTAAGAAACTATCAGAGTATTAATATTTTCCTTCATATTGATCACCAACTTAACAGCATCAAGCAAGATACATGAGTCTCAAAAATGGTTAGCAGTTTTGCCACTGAGACCTTCTTAGTTTAATTGAGCTGGACAGATGGGACTCTCTGCAAACAGGCTCTCTGACAAACTTCTACTTGATTTAGTATTATTTCAGATTCTATATCCCTCTCCCTTTCAAAGCTCTTTTCCGTTGCTGTGATCTGAACTCTAGTGTTAGAAGCACTAGAGCACTTAGCTCCTCCTACCACTCTCCTAGAGAGACGAGACCATGAATAACCTTGTCCTATCAAAACAGGTCCCCCAAGCCATGCTTTTGAAGGCAAGGGAAACCTCTCTGTAAACATTGCAAGGATTTCTGTTAGTCCTCAAATCCAAAAGATGTTAAGAAAGAATTAAGGCAGGAAACCTTTGTCACTCTGATTAGTAAGTTACACATTAACAACATGGTGAAGAGATGACATCATTGAGGCAATTAAAAAGATTTATAGAAAGCCTATAGTGCAGGATGGCACCTCTGTTGCTTTAAGACTTTCATAATTTATCAACTGGCCTTCATACTGAGTCAGAACCACCATACGTCCAAGTTAGCTGAGCCTTGAAGCATCTTGTTATTAGAAGAATATTAATAAGCAACAACATCTTATTCCAACATTTGGCTAGGCTTCCTTTGGCTCTAAAGCGTGCTCCTGATCACCTTATGCAACTATTATGAAATATCAACAGCAATACAGCACCCTTTTATCTCATCTAGTTAAGAGGAATTGTGGCCAATAAAAAAAAGGCACTTTTTTAAAAGAAAAACTGCTAATTATTTTTGCCTTTAAGGACAAAATGGTGTTGATGCGATCAACAAAACAGTTGAACACGAAGGCAGCCAAGGCTTTTGTGCTTCAGATACATGCAGCATTAGAATACGATACAGAAGGAATTAACAGGCTCATTTTGGTCCACTGCATCTTTGACAGCTAATACCCCACACGTATCCACCTGCCACCCTCCCAGATCATATCACCATCCTGATGTCAGCATGGACAGCACTGGAATATGAGTGCTCACTCCTACATCTGCTTGGAAAAAGAAGGGAAGAACCTTTTCACAAGCTTTCTGCAACTGTAGGTGCCTTTGGAAACTCCTCTGAAAAGGGTCCAGAGCCTACTGCTTTTCAAGTTAATTCAACTCACAGTGATACCAGCAGGAATTAAAAAGCATATCCTCAGTTGTTATAAACTGAGACGGTTCTCTCTATAAAAGGACACCTACGGCATTACTTTTGGCTGTGGAGCTGGCCTTTTAGCAGTTAGTCTGTGCAGTACCACAAGCACTCTCACTACAGAGAGGGGAATCACCACGGTTTGCATGTGCATCTGCGTGCAACTGTCATGCATTCTGGATCAGCAGAGACAGGCAGGTACAAGCTGCACTGATCCCAGCAAACGAGATCATGGTTTTGGGAAGCGTTATACCTTCTCTTCATTGCTGATGTTCCGGGTGGAAGTTCTCCAAGTGATAGAAGGGATTGGGTCCCCAGATGCCTCACAGGTCAGTGTAATCTGATCCTCCAGCTCCATGGCTGTTTTATTCTCCACATAGGTGATTTTGGGTTTTGCTGAAAAGAAAAAGCAACACAGTGGTGAGGTGGAGCTCACCTCCTTGCCTAAGTTATAGCAAGTCCCACTGAAGTGTTAAAGCCCTTTTAATAACAGCTTTGGGTGTAGGATTCAGCCCTCTGGGCTTGGAAGATATTCCAAGTAATACATCAATTTCACACCTCCCCCTATGCAGGACTCAATTTCTTTTATCAGAGAGCAAGCAGAACGGAGTTGGCATCCATTTCAGAAACATACAGAGAATTTTTGCCTGGCATGATGGCAAAGATGCACAGCATTACTTGGGAAAGCAGCAGCTCTGGATATGCCACATCAGATATTAACTGGGATAAGCAGGTTGCTTCCAGCTTGCACTAGTGAGCTACCAATATCCAACTGGACTGGGAAGGGAGGAATAGTAAAAGCATATTTACCAAAGACTTTGAGATGAATGGTGGCATCCTGCTCGCCAGCCTTGTTCTCAGCAATGCAGATGTATTCTGCTTCATCGCTCTTATCCACCTTCTTGATGATGAGCTCAGACCCATCATAATTAAAACTGTATTTCTCTTCATCATCAGCCTCTTCTATTGGCTCTCCATCCCTGCAGAGCACAGAGCACACTGGCTGTGTTGGAGGGGAGAAGCAATCAAAGGCTGTCTGTTTTAGGCTTGTTGCTAATGCCAGAACTGCATTACTGTACTGAAACTCCCCAGGTAAAAAGGAATTGCCTTCTTTTCCTTTCCCTAAGAGCTACGAAGTTTACATTTTGATCTATTCCTAACCCTCCTCCCTTAGGGTTCTTGGCAGCTGAATCTTCCACCTCCTGACACACATCATAGCCTACACGTAAGAGCTATAAACACCACTGAAGGTAGCTTCTGTCCTTGCATACCAAGGCAGTATTTCAAGTTGTCATCGGCTTTTTCAACAACACAACTTGCTCTTGTAACCTTTACCAAAGGCTACACAGTTTCAGCAACAGCATACCTCAGGTCTGTATCACAGCCTGACAGTGAAATTTAGACATGATGAAACAAAGAGAAAGAATTTAGATGACATCTCTGGGAATAACAAATGCAAGTTACAGCATCCATTTTTGCCTACACTTCCCCGCCATGCAACAGATGGTAATAAAGTGACCCACAGGACAGGTCTGATCAACATGAAGCTTCATCTCTAGTTGCAGCTTGACAAAGGATGCAATGGGACAGTGAAAAAATGCTGGTTTTACTGTTCTTGTTTTTCCAGGAATCTGTACTGGTTCTGGTTAGGACAGAGTGAATTTTCTTCATTGTAGCTCATACGGTGCTTGTTTGGGTTTGTGACCAAAACAGCATTGATAACACAATGATGTTTTAGCTATTGCTAAAATACACACAATGTCAAAGGGCTTTTCCTGTTTCTCATGCTGCCCTTCTAAACAAGTAGGTGCACAAGAGGCTGGGAGCTGGGCCAGCTGACCTGGCTGCAAATAGGAAACACTGAATGAATTTCTTATTTTGCTTTGCTTCCATGCGCAGATTTTGCCTTATCTCTATCAAACTGTCTTTATCTCAATCAATGAGTTTTGGATTTTACCCTTCAGATTCTCTTCCCCATCCCTACTCCTCATGTAGTGAGTGTCTGTGTGGCTCATGGGAATTAACCCAAAACAAGGTAACTGCAATTCTGTTAGGAGGCCATTCTCTCCCTTGTGAGAAAAATGAATTACTCTTATTCCAGTTAAAAAGTTGCTTTCCCTTCTGCCTGGTTTGGCAAAAACATCCATGCTCACACACAATCAGCACACGTAATGAGGACATCGCACACAGCATCTTACTTTGTCCACGTCATTGTTGGCTCAGGAAAGCCATCAGCATCACATGCTAAGGTGACAGACTGGCTGAGGTTGGCAGTGGCATTCATAGTGCTCTGCCTGGCACGCACAGAAGGAGGTACTAGAAGAGAAGGAATCCACATTCAAGTTAGAAAGGACAGAAGATGTAAGAATAAGCCCTGGAAGGCTCACTGTAAATCTCTGCAATACAAATCACACATCCCACTAGCAATTGAAACCCTCATGTCATCACCTGCAGGTTTCAATCAACAGCTTTGATGTATGAGCTCTCCAAAGCAATCAGCAAAAGGAAGGGCGGGCAGGGGGTGGGGAGAGGCACAAAACATCAGCATTGCAGACCAAACTACTCGTGAGCCCCAGCAAGATCTATACCTCACTCGAAGTCATAAAACACTTAAGGTTTCACTTGACATGGTAATTTCCCATAAACATCTGGTAAACAGTCAATTCCATAAACATTTTTATTTGACACAGCAAAGAAAGATTAGTAAACTGATGGCAAACCATGAATGTGAATCTAAAATAACATTTGCATCAGCAGCCTGGAGCGCATGCGCTACATATGCTGTCCCCATATTAGCCTCACTCGAAGCTGCTCACCATTTACGATGACCTGAATATCTTTGAAGTTGATCTCCCCACGAGCCAAGATGCGGCCCTCACAGCGGTACGTCCCTTCATCCGTTTTCTTGATTCCCCGGATCTGCAGGTAGTTGTTGGACAGGACTATAAATCGAACTAGAAAAGACAAAAGGAAGGTTCATCCAGACATCCTCAAGAAAGCTCACTGCAGGCTACAGGTTCTTCTCCTCTCCTTGCCCTTTCTAGCCTGAGATAAGGCTTATTGTAATGACACTTCCCTTTCCATCATTTAATGGCGACACTGCTGTAACTGGATCTGACATTGCCAAGAAAGAAACCAGATGTTTGCAAACTGCTCTGGTGCTTTATACCCTAAGTGCACACAGTGAAACACGCATACACAAGCACATTTACATTTAATCAGTATCAGACAACAAGCAATCTGAAACTTGCCCCTCTCGCCCCAGGGTGGCAGAGTTCGTCTTACTACGCTAGTAAGTAGTTGCCTGCATCAAGTAGATATGGGAAACACAGCTGAGGCATGAATGCTCAGCTGGAATCAGGGCTCTGAAGCCCTGCTGCCAGTAAAATGCTCCTCTGAGCATGACAATCTGCAGCATTTTGAATGAAAAGTGAAAGGTTCTTGCAAGGAGTTTTCAGCCCCTTTTCCTTAGGAAGACTAGAGAGGGTCACAACATGTAGCTTTTCTGTCTGATTTCTTTTACCTAAAAATCTTTTTCAGCTTTCCTTTGCCTAGCATTCCAGCATCAAAGCCCAATGGCCTTTTCTGTGGGAACATTATTGCCCTGCCATTGCCAAACCACAGCACCTAGAATACCTAGGTTCACATTATAAGACCTAGCATCACGTACTAATTGCTTCTGTCCTTCCTTGTGACTGCCACCATTTTGTTCTCCTGAACCCCTCGTATGAGCCTGATCTGAGCCCTGATGGGAGATGGACATCTGACCCCTGGATGGACAAGCACTGAGACACCTTTTGTGCCTTACCATCTTTTTTTAGGATAACATCCCTGCCTTTGTGCTTCCAAATGATGGTAGGAGGCAGTGAGCTGACCACATCACACACAATCACAGCATCATCCCCTTCCTTGAATTCCTGAGGAGTGGGAGCATTCTTGAACATCAGTTTTTCTGAAAACAATGGAAGGAAAAGGTCACTGCAGATTTCTTGACACACCTCAAAGCTGTGCTCCTGACTCAAGCCTGAGGAAAGCAAAACTATCCCAGAGGGCATATTCTGCCAAAATCTTGTTCTCAGGGAAGGATAAAGGTGTGCCTGACTCAATGCACTGCAACACATCACAGGAACGCCATTTTCCAGCCCTGCCTCCCAGGCATTTCGGTGGGCCAAATTAATATGCTACCTAGCTCACAGATTTGTCCACAACGCAAAGAGAAAATGTCAACTTGGAACTGCTTGGCTTCCTGGCAGAAAGGGGAGGAGCTGCTGTCACGGCTTTGCTGGACAACATGCTGATGGTCTATTACAACCCTTCTGAATTTGTGATCCTCTTTACTAAACACCAGTCTTATCTCATAGCATGTCTGTCATCCATATCCTAATTCCCACTTACCCCTCAAAATGAAGAAAGGAAAAGGCTGTATCTTCTTAACACCCCCTTTCTTTTCACCCTCCTTCTTCCCCTTTAAAAGTAGCCTTTTCTAGTATGGTAAAATGGCGCTTCCCCAATCCCTTGCTCATACATGTGCAAGGTAGACCAGAAAATAGCCTCGAAGCCGGTCTCTTACGGAAAATTTTCACATTGACGGTGGCCTCGGAGTCTCCCTCCTCCATGCTACTGACAACGCATTTATAGATGCCAGCATCATCAATGTTGGCGTTGTAGATGGTGAGGGTGGAGGAGAAGTCATCGTTTCGCACCACTGAGATGCGCTGTTGGTTCGGCGTCAGCTTCTCACCATTAGGGGAAAACCAGGAAATGTCTTTGTATTTGGCCTCCCCTGCCACTAGGGACAATAAAAGAAAACAGAGCAAACTGAAATGAGTTCCCAACAAAGCTGCACAGAGGAAATGAAACACACCCAGTAGCACTATGCAGAAGACTGACTCAGGGGGAAGGGCTTCTGGTACCTGAGAAGCAAGCAAAGAAAATTCTCTCTCACAGCACTGTGAATGGTCAGCTGCTGTCCTGCAAAAATGATATTAGGTTGGTTGTATAATCTAAAGGGGTGCACTCATTTCAGCCCAGAATGGCCTTCTATGCATCCTGAGATCCCATATCCCAGTCCCTCCACTATGCAGATCAGCCTGGAAAATCAAAATCTCCTCCTGCTCCAGCTTCACAATGCTTCTAATAAATACCTGTATACTTGCAGACTGGGCTACTTTGCATACCAAAATGCGACAGTGAACTGTAGCAGCAGTTCTGGCACTGATCAGCTTCAACCTCCTGCTGCATCCAGTGTAAATCAGAACTGTTAGTAAGTGGTTCCAGGCCGTCTCCTGCAGCTCACATCTCTGCATTCCTCAGTGTGGCTTTGGTATTTGGGACAAACTCCTATTATTGGAGGGGCTTTAACTGATCCCACAGTTTCTGAATGCAAATATCATCACAACAGCACTTGGCCAGAGCATACTTTCATTTTTAAAGCACTGGCACTAGCAAATTACTTTGCAGTTAGGCACTCCCGGATCAGATGCCCTCATTACTCGTCCTAGTTAGTATGCTCCTGAGGAAGTGTGGCTCTCTAACACATTTTGAACTCTGGCTCCCAGAGCTCACGATAGCACCTATTTGCTCTATGTCATGCCTCAGGATGCTGTCATGTCAGTGCTCTGACATACTAATTCCTCCCATTAGAAACCAGGCCAGCTGCTTTCAGGAGAATCTCTCATAAGGACATCTGGTTGCTAATTTGAAAAATGCCCTAAAATTGTAGTAACCGCTTTGGGGCACACAGATCAGGTCAGCGCTGCACCACGTTGCACAGGAAAGCAGCCTGGGGCAGTTGGTGGCCCGAACAAACAGTAAATTGTGTCATAAGAAATGCAGGTTTTCAGCAGCATTAAGAGCCTTAGCTGCAGAGGTAACCATTCTCAAGTCACCGAGCACTTCCATTACTGCTGTCAGCAGCTGATTAGAGAAATAAACTGGGAAAACAATAGCTTATCTTAGATTCCAAGGATCAAAGAGCTGCAGAATGACGCAAGGTGCCATTGTTGTGGCTAATGCTGAGCTGAAAGACAACATTTCAGTACCTGGGTTTTTTTCGTTTTAAAATCTGCTTGCTGGAGCTGCTTTCTGTTGCCAGCTCTCAAAGGAAAACGCTTTTACTGTTTCCAGTAAACAGCATGTGTTGCGCTTTCCACTCAGTCTTATAAACCAAATGAGAAAGAAAGAGCAAGAGATACTGCAGCTACACCTGACACTGGAGCTTTCACCCCAGAGTTAATACATTGATTGACCTTCCTAGCAAACCCTGATAAAGACAACTGATGCCATAAGCCATCACTCACCTTGGCATAAGAAGAACTTTGATTCTCCAACGCTGATCTCTCCCTGGCTTGGAACAATGTCCACTTGTAGAGAGGCTGGAAAAGAAATGAGCACGCAGAAGATGGTTAGACAACAGGAGTGGTCTCAAGCAAAAAACCCTCTGCCAGCCTTCCAATCCACATAGATCCTTTACTCATCCAGTGGAAGAACACAGGGTGGAGCATTCTTGGCTTCATATGTGAACGTACAGTACCATGGACCCCTGAGGACCCCCAAAAAGTTACCGACATATAAAATGACATGGAGCGATACACAGGGGGCTGGTTTACATTCAAATCTGTACTACACTGTAATGCCACAGAGTGCGCTTGGTGTGCGTACCAGGACATCCAGCAGCCTGTAAGGACTCCTCTGAATTCAAACTGGAACTGGCTCAAATGTCCATCCTGGCAGCAAATGCAAATTAATCTTTGCTTTGGAGACTTGTTGCTCTATATGACATCGTATTCATACAAGCCCCAGCCACCAACCATCACAAATGCAGAGTGGAAGTCATGGGCATACTCTGGGTACCTGATTTTCCTTGCTCTCCTCGTCTGATCTTTCAGTCAGAAACCTAGTCCAAACAGCCAGCAAATTGGAGACGTTTATGACAGACACAGCATACCTAGGAAATCTCCTCCAGGATACACTGGCAATGACTGTTGACAGTTTGTGATTTCTGCCTTCACAGTACTGGCTGAGACTTGCTTCCAAGTTCATCCCAGCACATTTCACCTAACTCCCTCCTAGAGCAGAAATGAAAATATTAGCAACACTTTGGTCTCTTCCACTGCCACCTCATGGAATATCGTCAGTGCATTTGCTTTAAGGTTAACTTTTTTACTTGTTGTTTTCTTGATTTTTTTTTTTTTTTTTTT
>NDXB01014387.1:81351-101124 GCA_002631895.1 Agapornis roseicollis
TTTTTTTTTTTTTTTTGCTAATTTAATTTTCTTTTCCAATAGGAGACTGAAGGAGTTTTGGCAGCAGAGATAGAGCAGATGTTCCATGGACCTGAGTGAAGCATCTGTTATATGCCTGTCTGTAACTGAGGGAGTCAGTGAAAGATACTGTACCTTCTGTGCTCCCTACAACTGTAAACCCAGCACTGCCTCAAAGGAATCACTTAAAAATAATCCAAGTTAGGTAATAATTCTGGAAAGAATATTTGATGATACGGTTGCTGAAAGAAATCAAAATGATTCTCTGATGTTTTCAGTCTCCCTTTGGACACCTTTATTTAACTCATATCCCTTGCCTGATGGTATTCTCTCACCTTCCTTGCACTTTTCAATGCACTGCATGTTGCCCCTATAGGTCTTGCATTCATCCTGTTTTATTTCTGAGCAATCTCATTTCTCTCAACTATACTACTTTAATATAGCTCAATCCCAAACAGAACTGCAAGTACAAAGAGCCAAATATAATAAAAGGCTAAAGGTTTATTACATTCAGGGCAGCAAGGACAATACAGTCTATATCTGTAGGCTCATTTTTGTTGTTTTTATACAAATCATTCCAACATCTGAATTTTACATTGAGACTCATGTTTTGGGGTGCTCTTCCTGGGAAGGTTTCTGCTGTATGGAATGAGTGCAGAGGTACTACAAAGAGATCTTAAATCTCTTAAATCCAGACCTCTGAGTTCCTCCAGACCAAACTTCTGCTTTGTAATACTATCTAAAACAGTTCTCATTCTGCATTACAATGGAACTAGATTTGAGCATAGACAACATTACAAACTCAATTAATGTCTTTGGACAGCAGCTGCAGCAATGTGCAGTGATGCCGATACTCCAGAATGACAGCAGTTTCCAGTATGAACACTCCAGAAGCTGGGGGCATCAGCCAAATACAGGCACTTCTGAATGGAGGGACCTTTGTAGGTGTGTTTCCAAATTATCAGTCAAACTGTCTTTCATGATCCTGTCTTCGGCATGGGAGTGATACCTCTTGTTTAGAAATGAAATGTACAGAACCAAGAATCCTTAGTCTTGTCCAAATGAGAACAATTTATTCAGTAACATTTAAAGCTCCTAGGTGAAGTTAAATGTTTGTTAAAGTTCAGAGGCTCCAATAATTGCTGCTGCAAAAGCCTTCTCACCTTTGCTCAGAACGCAATGAAAGAAAGGTCAGCATTGACAACAGGAGTCCAAAATCCCATTTTTGAATCTGTGTATCTGTAGATATCTAAAGTAAAAGTTGTGCTTTCAAGACTAACCGACCTCTCTTGAGCAGCTAAGTCTTCTACCCCAATAACTACGTACACCTTAGAAGCCTGTATTTGGAGTCTCACTACTGAAAAACACCTGTATTTTTTCTTCCTTTACTTACAAAAGTGAAACCAGTTGGCATTAAATGGGCAAATGAGAAGGAACATACCATTTCTGGAAGTCTCACTAGAAATACGAAGTAAAAAGTCAAAGCTGCTGAACAACAACCCTGTTTTTGGTACAATAAGGGCAGAATCAACAATTACAGCAAAGCTGACCCAAGATAAAAGCTAAGATTTATAGCCTGTGTTGTGAATAATCCAGTATGACTACTTACTTTCTGACTCAAATTAGGTTGGTACTAACCAAGAGAGAAAGGAAAGTGTACCTCCCCATTTTCATGTTCCCTTACAATAGGCCTTTTGGCATGCATACCCAAGCATGCCCAAAGCCCTGTTTCCCCAGCAACATCACTACCATCTTCATAACATAAATTATGACCCATTAGGCAGAAAATGCAATTGGATTCAGGATCTCCCCCAGTTATAGCTTAATGCTGCAGCAGCTCTGTGGCCTAACAAGTGCAGGTCAAGTATAAATTTCAAGATGCCAAAATGAAGAGGTTTTATTTCAAAACTGCTGCCATTAGCTTGCAGAAAACAATCATCCTAATTGAGCTATTCCTCTACCCCATGTCATCAAAGCACTTTTCGGCAACTTTATTGCAAATGCTTGATTTGTCACCCCCTGTTTTCGTGGTCTAGTGCATGAAAACCCTTCTCCCAGAACAGCTAATTCTACCTCCAGACAACAGAGGCACTAGTTTTCGCTGCCAAACACACCTGGGTTTTTAAGAAACATGCACTGCTTCAGAAATGAAAACCTGTTTGCATGTGCCAATGGCAACATTCTTTACTGTGCTTGGGAAACAGACATATGGACTGTGGGGGTTAGACTTTAAATACACAGCTATACATACAATGAAGGAATGCTGCCTGCCATCATTAAAAAAGGATGCAAGTAGTAGGATTTTCTGATAAGGTGTCTCAGCACATTTCTCTAGCCAACAACCATTGTGATACAGCATTTCTCTTCATAAATAAACTGGAAGCAGTCAATCTGAGCCAGTGGAGCTCTGCAAAGGATAACAACAGTACATGGTCCATGCCACTTCTCTAGTTTTATTCTCACTGGATTTTAGCAGCTATATTGATAAATGCTAGTATTCCATCTCAAAGACTAGGATATAGTAGTAAACAGAAAAACCCAGCCAAGATTCAATTGAAACCAGAGCTTGTGAATACTGTGTATTCTGCTTCTGGCCTACATTTGCACGTGTGGCTGTACATCTTCCCTAGCCAAGAGGCTTTCAGAAGAAGGGGACATTAAAGTATCCCTTGATCGCTTGATTAACAGCAAGGGGATTATTACAGCCTCTCTTGGCCTGGACTTTTTATCAACTGGGAACACAATGAAGTTGTGATTGAAGTCTCTCACCACTGCCTTGGAAAACCAGAGCAGCCCAAGGAAGGGCATTTAGACTAGTCATCAACTTACTTTCTATTCAGCCAAGCACTGCTAGCAAACAGTGGGGTGCTGGTAAAATGGCTTTTGAGCTGCGATCTAATATAAATTCATGATCTTTTTTTTTTGGCCACACTACGCTAGGTAAATATACCAGTGGACCTCTTCTACACTTTCGAGAGTTGCTGCATGCTGGGAAGGCAGTGGCAAAGGCTGGGGTTATTAATGCCTTTCATTCCATTCTCAGGTGCTTTCTGTTACAGCCAGAAATGAGAAAAAAGGCTCTGTGTAAAGTATTGAACTTTTCATAATTCAGCATCTATGCTCTACTTTGTATCTTTTTCATGTATGCCTCTGCCACAGTAGATACATGGAACAGGAGGTAATCACACAAGCAGGAAACATCTTACTGTAAAATATACCTGAAAGAGCAGGAAAAAGATCTGAGCCAAGGCCACAACAGCCACCTCTAAAGATTTTCCCTTACTTTTTCTAAGGGCTTAGCTCCTTCTGTGCATTTAAGTGATGGACAGATATCCAAGAGAATGAAATCTAGAACCCCTGGCATCCAGGAATGCAAAACAAGAGAGCAAAGGATACCTTCAGCTACACCTCAGTCAGTGCTCCCTCTACTCCACCAGCTGCAAAATTATCATTACATCTTCTAATTACTGTCCTAAATAATAGAATTTCTATAAAAGCTATGAAGAGAAGCATCAATTCCTTCACCCATAGCCCCCCGTATGTCAGCACAGTCCCCTCAACCATGACATGAGGAAGGCTGAGAGGAACCCTCCTGATACTATTACTAATGCTGGAAATACAATTTTCAAATCTAGCAATTACCATGACACAGGAACTATGACCTCGTGAGTAGCAGGAACCAGAGAGCCACTGTTAACCAATTTCACACTACACCTCAGTTTCATTAATTTAATACCAGGAACAAGAACCCTGTGAGAGGATCAGGTAAATCAGATGCACACTGTGGATCTTGTGGCTTTTCTTGAAGGAAACTGCAAAAACATATAGCTGCATCACTAGCAGCTTAAAGCCTAGTTAATACCCTTTACAAGAAACTACTAAGCTGAGGAATATTCTTATTGAAAGACACTGCTATAACCAGACTTCCTGAGCCGACCTGAGCCGGTTACAGAACACAAACCTCTCACACAAGCAAAAAATGCAATAGATACCAGCATTGCATTGTTTCAGGCTAACTTAGAGACATCATTTTGCATTTTCCTTCTCCTACCATTAATGCAAGTAATTTCAAATACGTCCTGAAGCAGTACTTAGTAGACTTGTATTAAAAAGAAACAAATTACTTTTGCTTTAGACAGCAACCGCAGCGCTTGTTTTGCATTTATACTGTGCTTAGCACAAGGGATCCAAGACACTGCACCATTCTAAGAAACAGCCATAAGAACCTTAATGTCTGACTGTCATGTCTTTGCTTACATCCAGTCAAGCAATCACTCCCTGCAAAGCCTTCTGATTATTAATCACTAGGTGGAGTGAGCAATCATTTGTAGTTATTAAAGGAAAAAAACCACACTCTCAGAAATCTCAACATTTCCATTCTGCTGTAGATGTTCAGAAGTAAAATTATACCTGGCTTTTCTCAGTCTCTTTTCTTCTGGTGGTGGCTCTCTGTAGAAGCCAAGATAACGGATTGGATAGGCTGTGGGTCTGCTCTAGTCTGGAACCTGCCCTGTTTCTTGTTCTCACTGCGTCTGCAAACAATATCAAGGGTTTCTTCTACAACCTGAGTTCGCAAAGGGCTGGGAAGCAGACCCCTGGTGATGAAATTAGGTACAGAGGAACCCAGCTACGTTTGTCCAATCAGGGAAACTGAAGCTAACTTCTGGAAATCAGCTGTCATCTGAGAAGAAATGTTCACATCAAGCTCTCCTGTACCTATTTCACATCAGGGAGGAGTTCAACCCTACTTGTTTCAACCAGCCTTTATCAGCAGAACAATTTGCTGACATCAGATCCTAGAGAAACAGGTTCATCATAACAATTAACTAGGCCTTGAATTACATAAACTATTGCTTCCTACTTCCTAAACTCTGTTGCTTAGTGTCTGATCAAACTAACAAACCCAGGACTGCCACAGATTTTAATCACTACTTAATCATTATTTTTGCTTTGCAGTTCAGGGAAATGGAGACTATTTTTTCTACTCTTCACTTAATAGAGACTGTGAGCCCATTTGTATTCTGCTTCCAACTTGTAGCAATAAAGGCCTTTTTAGCATCACATAATAACTGTATTAAAAGGCCTCTTCATAATCACACAATAACACTTTTTATAGCTCGGCCCTCCCCCATATCTTTTATCTGGTTACAAAGTTCCTCAGCCCCCAAATAATGCTGAATAACTCCCCATTGATTTGAAAAAAAAATCCTCTGCTAATGCAACTTCCTGTTCATCTGTAGTTAAACATAATTAGTTTTGCATTTCAACAAATGAAATGAGCTCAAATTAAGCCATGATTCTGGTAATAGGCAGGGAGGATGTCTCCCTGCTGGGCTAAAACTGAGGCTAACACAGCAGGCTTTACCTGTTAAGAAAATAACTTGCCACTTTAAGCAGAGGAAAGTGTGTTAATTGCTGGGTACTGGTTCTGTATCTGTATAAATTCAAAAGGACTGATGTGAAACAGTGTGTGAACGAGCAGCAGTGAGCTGTAGTCACTCTTTCACCTTAACAGCAGAAAGGCTAATGCATACACTGCTCTTGAAGATCTATCTGGGGACATGAAAACGGAACATCTTGGAACACTGAATACACTTGGCTACAGATTTGCATTAATACAAATTTACTATGGGGTTATATCCATCACAGGTCCCTAGAAACCGTGTGAGTTCAATCCCTCCCACATCCTTCCTTTCCTGTAAAACCTCTATTGCTTTCGCTTTCCACCACTTTTACCTCTTATCCTCAGAATGTTCCAATTTGACCTGTGGAACTACGAAAGGACCTAAACCCATATGACACCACAGCATGAATTATTACCATGTTCTGAACATGCTACACAACAAATTCACCATTGCTCTGTAGCTGCAAGAAGTGGGCAGGAATCTACAGTAGGATGCACTTGAACATGCAAGACAGTCTGCACCTCTCTGCATCTCTGGAAAGGCTCTTACCAGGACAAGGTCCTACCTTTGTACTCGCTTTTGAAAAAGATGCAAACACCCTCCAGCTTCTGGACAGCCCAATCAAGGACAGGAGACACCGACTGCAACCTCGGACCTGGCTAAGCCAGTATCACAATTTTTCACTCCTCTGTGACAGAGCTCATTTGTCTGTCTTCTCAACAACATACATCTGAGTCACACCAATTGCTTTTCTGACAGCAAGCACAGAACAAAGCATTGCCTCTGCCACACCTTTGACAAGAATCCAACTTTTACTTCCCAAAATAAAGAAATATTGGTATCAACTGGATGGATCTAACCAGCTTTCGGCACCTTCAAGATCTCCTAAACAATTCCCCTAAAGCTTAGGATGCTACTCTGCCCTGGTGTAGAGGTTCTACCAATAGCCCTAATAATGCAGACTGGTAGGGCACTTTGTATTCAGAAAAAAGTCACTGTGGCAGCACCAAGCAGGTAGAGAAAAGGAGACAAAGCAAACTGGACTCATCCCTTTATATAAACATAGGAGGAGGACTGCAGGGCACAAGCTTGGAGCCTCGCAACTGCAATACAAACAGAAATGGCATTTGTGAGAATCTGTCACTCATGCTCTTTCACTGGAGATCAGCCATTTTTCAGTGTCGCTGGGAAGCATCTACCTCTTAAACACTGTACCTGTAATTTCACTCACTTCTAGCACCAGTTCCCCAATTGAACTCTGCAGTGCGTGCTACATTCCAGAAATAAACAAAATTGATCAGGAATAAAGTACTACTGGGTCTAATGCCCACATTTCTTAGAGTAAGGGTAGGATTTGTAAAGCTTGTGAGCTCAGCAGATTATGGTGAAAGCCCTCAGGATTTAATATACAACAAAGGCTTAACAAGACAAAGACATGCCTCCTGTACATGGTCACTTTATTAAAAATAAGCTGACTGCTCAGGAGGAGGAGGCAGGCAGCTGGGATTGATCTCAGCTGGTCTGCGGATCCAATTCCTCCCCCGTTGCCATGGTAACCTCTCAGTAATTCTGCCAGGCATTGGAGGAGGGGATTGTTGATACCTTTGGGGAATATCAGAACACAAAGATTCAGGGAGGAAGCAAACAGCAGCTCACCACAGTGCCACAACAAAATGCAAAGAGAAAGACATGACCAAAGCAACCCTGAGAGGAGAACCACCTGAAAAAAAAAAGAACAAACCACGGGATAGGGGCTGCATCTGGTATGTGAGAGGATGCTCTTCACCCTCTGTTGGCGTCACACTGTAGTCAACATGAACAGGCAGTGCTACATGCTGCAGAGGGCATTTTACCTGCCCACCACTGCAGGATACTTCTAGACGAGCACAGTGTTCTCACCCATAGGTTTTTGAAATGACTGAGATAGCAGTGGGTCTTGCAGAGCATGCAAAAAACCAGGGGCAGCTCTGATACTGTGCAGTGCTTCTGGCTGCAGACCCTCTTCCTGTCCAGCCACTACCAGTGCTATACCATCTTCTGTCGACTTTACCCTGTCCCAAGCTGGATAAAATGATACCCATATTAGGACCAGGGTGGATTTATGGGATAAAAAGAACCATTACCGAAATGATCTTACGGCTGCTGTGGGAAGGATAAGGCTAACATGCTTTTGGCTTAAGAAAACTACATGTTATGTTTTGAGGCAAACGCTTCCAGTTGTCATACAAAATAGTGTAACCTTGCCCTTTTAAAACCTGACTGCCCTTGGGTCTGGGTGTAGGCCCACAGTGCACCCTTACATGGGATAAAACTATCTCTCCGAGCCAAAAGCCTTGTCCACCAGTCCATCTGCCATTGTGCAAATGTCTATAGGTTATTTACAACTACCCCCTGCTTGCCTAAGCAGATGAAAACCTGCTTGTGTAACCACAAGCACACAAACAGGGAACTCAGAAAGATTTCATCTATGCTTAATTGAAGTCAAATTCATTTTGATTCCGGACAAAGTGACATACCAATGTTGATGCAGGCTGTCTCTGCAGAGAAGAGGGAGTAATTCAGATTGCATCCACACCTCTTGCCAAGGTTGTGACTCCATCCTGCTCAGAACTGCTTTCAATTTAGAGGTGACCACAAAATACATCCCCCAAAAATAATACTAGTAACAGCTTTTCCTGCAGAAACTTAAAGACCGAAGTAAAGCTTCTCAGGCATATTAGCAGTTTTATATGGAACACAGTTTTGTGTCCCTTCTGATGACATTCTTGACAAAAGCTTTTTATTGCTATGGATCATAAAACTAACAGCCCTATTTGCCACAGCAAATATTTTCATTTACCTGGGGCTGAGTAAGCCAAGATGCTTTATGGAGCCACTAAATCAGAGTACGGACAATTTTAATTAAAAACTAAGGAAGTTATAATCTTCTGCTAAAAAGAAATGTGGGTGACTTTGCATTGTGGGTACATAAAGAACTGAGAAAAGATGAGAAAAATAGGATTTGTAAAAGCTCAGGAGTCAAGTCTAATCTTGCTGCAGTTAGTTCATCCTGGCAGTCTGCTGAGCGGGATGCACACACACTGAATTCTTTCGTGGAACAGCACTGTTGCTTCATCTGCAATGCACAGCAGTAGCTAACAACCCTGCAAGAACTGAAGCTCTTGGGATGTCTGTGTCATTCCCAAAATTAAGCAATCCTAAAATCTGCAAGTTCCAGTTCCCCTTCAGTCTATCACTTAGTCTTAGTGAAAGCAGCAGCATTGCCAGCATGAGGTCTGATTTTAAAGTCTTGAGAATGATTGAAAACCTATCCCAACCTTCTTTATATGGTGATTTAGTTTTGGGATATATTTTTTTAGCAATAGGTAAAGCTGGACTATCTGAACAAGCTTGAAATTAAGGATTTACTTCATAGAAATTACTAACTTCAGTTAGTGAGAGTGGGAATTGGTTTCTCCTTAAAATCATACGTCTTCGAAGCTAAAGTACTTAGATATTAAGGTAGCAGGAATAATACAGTCCTCATCCATAGACCTGATATGGCAGAGCTGACCCTCTGAAAGTTAGTGATGTGCAAGAAAATGACACTCCACCTGACCCCTTCAGGAAGCCTTCTCATTGAGGCATCGTAGTTTTGGAAGAGCCTTGATTAATGTGGCTGCATTCTTCATACCACATTCAGGAATCTGCACAGCTTGTGCTGACTGACCTGAACATCTGGCCTCTCTGTTCACATGTTTTCATAATCTTCTTTGCATCTGGAATATGGAGCTTCTCTCAGCAGCACCTTCCAGCACAATATTCCCCTACACCCAAGTCAGAACTGACAGAAGAAGCTAAGGAGACATGTGAGCTGGTCCCTTTCCTTTTCTTTTAGCTGCTGAACACAGTAGGAAGATTTAATTTACCTACTCTCTCCTGTACATTCTCCCTGGCTTCCATGTCACTTGCTTTGCAGCTTGCCAGACAGAAAAGAACAATGCACACTGCCCAGCTCTGCCCTGCTGACAATATAAATAAATGGTTCAAGTGTTTTACTTGTTGCAAAGTAGCTTTTCCATCCAAGCAGCACCTCAGATTGAGGCTTTTCCTTAAGCTTAATTTCCTTACTACAACTTCCTTTAGAGCACTAATTACTTGTGTAAGCTGGAGTGTTTCCTTAAAAGCTTTCTAAGGTACTGAAATGCTGAATTACTGCCTGTACCACTACTTTCAATGTTGACTGCAGCTGTAGTTTGAAATGAAGGGTTTGCATAACAGGCTTTGTCACTATTTTCCCCATCATGTTGAGATGTGTGCTTTGCTCTTAATGGTAATAAAGAATCAAGCTAACTATCGGGGTCTGTCTAAGATGAAGATAAAAAACTCTTGCTTTACTTGCTATTCACCTCAATTTTTACTGACCTCATTTCACCCAAACTCCTAACCAATGCACTGAGACATTATACAGTGACCCAGCAAATAAATGTGTATAAATATTGTGTATAAATGACACAATAAGCAGCAATATGCTATTAGCTAGCAGGGTCCCAGAGCTACATGCAGATAAAGAGCAAGAACAAGTACCACTGATTTATAGCTGACACTGTAGTAAATATGAATTATCAACACTGCCTTACAACCTAAACTCGCAAACTTAAACTGACCCATTGTTTCTCAGTATATTACGTGAAGAAAAAAAACTTCAATAAAAGGCAAGCCATTAAGTAACAGGAAGGTTACTTCACTGCATAAAGCTACATTGGAAGAGTAGAAGGAACAGGAAAGGCAAAGAATAAGAAAATACATTAGTATTCATAAGGAAATAGTACATTAACGTCAGATGACTTTTACAGAGGAGGAATTAACAAATGTGTATTTTACAACAGAAAAAGCACAATGCTATAGCATTATACTGCAGAGGCAGCCTGGAACCACCACTGGACATTTCTAGGGATTACTTCATCTATTCTCCTCCCTGTTTTTCAGCTTGGATAATGGGCTTTTGGCATTTATAAATGACACAACTGCAGAAAACTAGAAGCAAATATAGTAAAGCTGGCAGGTTTGAAATAGTAAAGTAAGCTGGTCACAAAAATTAAAGTGTGAAACAGTTTCAACAGCTACTCCAAACCTCATGTCATGTGGCCTCCTTGCCCAATTCCAGTTCAGTTTCTTCAATAGACCTTCCTCTCTGGAGGAAAAATACCCAAGCAAGCAACAGAAGTAATGGGAGTGCTAAACTGAGGAGACTGAAGGCAGAGCACAACTGCTTGAAAGCAGGGAAATCCAAGCGTTTTGGATTTGGTTTTTTTCCCCCCTGCTCCCTTGGTTATAACATCTTACTACCACACAGGTGGAAGCTGGAGTATTACTACTAATGGCAGCAGAACCACACCTGGAAATTCCCACACTACTAATCCTTTGCGATTCTAAACAAGGCTGGTCAAGACACTTTTCCCCAAGGACGAAGTACTGTCACAGGGCAGACTACTAGATGTTTCTGGGAATTTGCTGAATTGATAGATACTGGTGCCTCTATCTATGAGAACGTTCAAATTAGTGTCTTAACAGAAGATCTTTTGCAACTATCACACTGACGGAATCTCCAGAATTCCACAAAATCATTAGAGCTATTAGCATCATTAAGGCATCTCTCCCTTGAATAAAACCTAAAGCATTAATATAATGAAAACAGAAGCCAGAAGATTAGAAAGAATAACACTGGCCTATTTGCTCAGCAAGCACAGGAATGAAAATGCCTTTAGGGAAGAGTGAAATGAGCTTGTTTACTGCCTTTTCTCTTTGCTGCACTACTGTTTTAACTACCTAGTTGTCTGACTAAGGTCAAGTTACAGGCAATAAATTAGTGGCCCTCCTCATTCAGGCACTAAAACACATATCAGAGGGACAGTTTACACAAACTCAGATTTAGACATCTTTTACAGCTTCTAAGAAGCTCAAAAAGGGGTGATCCCAGGGGAGAAACAAAAAGAACGTAAAACCAATGAAACCTGCTTCCTGCCCCCCTAGTGTATCTAACTGTCTTGCAGCATCAGCTGTGACTGACAAGATAAACAGTAACCAAATTGCCAGAAGACAAGCAAATGCTTCATCTATTGTCCTCTGGAAAGTCTCCTGGAAACCTAGTAAGAATTCACCATGGCAAATATAAGCAACTTAATCCATGTTTAATGACAGGGCACAGCTCTGGGTAGCTTGGTCTTTTTCACTGTTACCTTGGCTTTAAAAAACCATATAGCTTCCAATTTGATTTTTACTGTTGTAAGGGGGTTATAGTTAGCCTCATCAGCTAGTTAACTGGACTGAATGCTGATACTGCTCTCCTTGGGTATCCTTAACTCCTGTCTAACTGTATTTCTCTTCTCAACCTCTGCAACTTACAAGTTATGCAAGTCAGACAATGAATATTTTAGCTGAATACATGTGCTTCAAAAATTAAGAGAACTAGCAGAGTTCAGGACTGAACCTCTCTTGGTCATTACAAGCAAGGCAATCCTTGCAATAACGTCAGCTTTGGGAGTGAAAGAAAGATCGGGTGTTCTTTCTGTGTCTATTCACTGCTGGGCCAAACAGCCTCTTCAATTTTTGATGCCTTCTCTGTGTTGTAAGTACTAAAGCAAAGTGGGATAATGCAGAGCTCTTCAACTCACGTTCCATCTTCTTCTGTAATCCATCTCAGACTTGGTAACATTACATTAGCAATGGGCAAAAATAGAATTTCTATTTTGTGTGGTGTTGGGTTTTTGTTTTCTAAACTGTCAAACTCTGATACACACCATCTAATCTTCTATGAATGCCAGTAGCAGGGAACAGTCACCGATTATCAAATAGTAGAATCAGAGACACATCAAAGCTGGTCCGAGAAAATGGGTATCTGTTTGTAGGTGACACCATCTCTAGCATGAGTCTCAATAGCTTACAAATAGAACTAAATTAATCTCTTGAAATTACCTATAACATCAAGGAAGAAAAATATTTCCACAATAAGCACATGATTTAAGGTTTCTATCCTAAACCAGACAAACTGTGCCACAACAAAAGACAGTATACAGATTAACTCCAGGATCTGGGACATGAGTAACTTGCATTTAAAACTTCTCCTTGGAAGAAGAAAGACTGAACGAAAAACCAAAGGCAATGATCAAAATGTGTGCAAAAATCTATGATCCTAGGAAAGCAAATCAGCCTGGTTGAGCCAAACATGTTAATCCATCAAGTCTACTTTCTCTTCCTTCGCACTCGGCTGCACTCACACTTTTTGTTCTATCTCCCTCTGCCTCCTCCAGAACCTCTCTTCGCAGGAGGGTAATATCTGAACAATTTGGCTTGTGAAGTTCACTGCCTGTCACAAGCAGTGAAGTACCTCTCTGTGCTCTGCAGAACACCCCCGCACGTATCAGTGTGCTTCTCTGTCTATTTTCTCTGAAGCAGGCTGCTGTTACTCCCTGCACCACTCCAACTCTTCTCTAGGATGCAGCATTTGTTTCCATAGTAATGCCAGTTGCTTCCTTTCCTTCTTCATTGATTTTGACCAAGGAAAGGCTCTGCCTTGCCCAAACTTTATCTCCTCAGCGCAATAAAATCAGCAGGAGAAGTGAGCCTGCAAGTGCCTTGATTACTGCAATAATGCAAGAGGCCTGTGGCGTCCCTAATGAAGCTGGCTCATAGCTGGCTAATTCAAGACAGTGAGAAGCCAGCCTCAAGCTTTTATGAGATGCAACATTCACTTTTTTAAAAAGCTGTGTCTCACACACAGGAAAAGCAAGAACAGTTATCAGATACCTCCTGGTAACTGGTGAAAGTTCAGTTGGCTCTTGGCTACAGTTGCTGCCCAGCCTGCGAGCAAAGGCTTGAAATTAGTGGTAATATAATTAAACATAAAGAGCTAATATACTACCATGGTAACCATGACTTTCAGAATATTAGGGCTTAAACTACTGGTCACAGGCAGGATTTCTCTTAAACAAGCTTTTCTTTTTCAGGCTCCATGAAAAATTTCACTCCATGAGCCCTTCTTTCGATTTACAAAGTGACCTGATACTCAGCACTGAACAAGTAGTGTCAAGAGATGCTGGATGCGTGCTCTGCACTTTCAAAAACCAGGTATTTTAACTGAGATGTGCTCCCTAAGTAGGAACTATCACAAGGGATCATACAGACCAGAACTGCAGCTAAGCTCTTCAGGGTAGGGACTACTGGTTTTTGTGCAAGCTCAAGAGCATGTAGCACAACAGTGCCCTGGTCTGTAATTGTGGCCCCTGTGCTCTGCCACAATATGGGTGAGTCAGGTGCAAAAGCTGGTCTCTATTGATAGTACCAGCTTTTGAAATAGAAGTAGACAAGGTTAATCCTTCGGATAATGTATATCCACCTGACCCTTATTTACTAATGGCTGGGGCTAGAGCATACCCTGAAGCCTGAGAATTTACCTGTCTTCTAAAGCTCCCTTGTATACATGAATTTCCTTAATTCTATCAAGCACTCCCTGGCATGACTTCTGCTAAGAGGTCTACAAGTTCCAAAATCTAGAGATGATTGTTGAACACATACCTATTTTCTTGTACTTAAAAATAAAATAGAATCAAATCTATTCTTTCGTGAAACCTGAGGATCTAAGCAAGCCTTAAAGCCAGAACAGTACATTAAAATGGATCTCTATATATAACAGTTTCCTACTTCAACTGTCCTTCCCTACCCTCTCTGTTAGTACTATGCCATTTATTATGAAACTTAGAAGGGATATAAATGCAGGCAGTCCTGGAATACAGAACACAAGCAAGACGCTGTTAGAATGTAAAACTTCAATGCTGACATGAATAAAATACTGTTTAGCACTAATGTGTTAAAATAATGCTTTATGGGAGATTTCCTGTAGGGCAGACAGATATGGTACTTTGAACCCACTGATATTTAGCTAGAAGGCTTTCTAACAGAACCTATGTCATGTCTGCTCAGCCAGCTCAAGAAAGAAAATATTAACTAAATGAATCCCAAATGAAGAGTTCATTTCTGTTCATGTGATATTTAATATTACTTATTGTGCCAAGGTCAACTCCTCTTTGGGTCTTACGAAGCAAATTCTCTCAACCTATTCTTTTTCTTCAAAACTTAGTATAAGCAGCAGTCATATTTATGATGTGTTCATGCCTTTTGGCAGGGCACGAGACCAGCAGGACGCCATCAGCCTCTAAGATAACAGAGTTCCTTAGGCAATAGCATAAGATGAATATTCACCTTGTACTTTGTAACCAGAGATGAAGGAGACAAAAGAAAGGTATTTCTGACTAGCACTGACTGGAGAATTATTAGTCAACCATCCAACACAGCAGTTATGTAGGAGTACGGTGACAAGTTACCCTGCAGTCCTATGAGAGATCCATGATCAGCATACTGGGGAGAACACCAATCTCTATTCTAATATTCTAATTCTCTATTCTCATTCTCTATGGGCCTATTCTAATGCTTTCCCATCTCTGCATGTGCATCTCTGAACCACTCACATCTAAATGAAGTCTTCACCACATCTTACTAAAATCAATCGGGTGTTAGTGCAGTGCAGACTTTACCATCTTGCTTTCAATCTGTTCCAATTCTCAGACCATAAAATGGTGACTATATTTTTCTTAGTTTGTTTTACAATCTAACTGGGAACAGTCTTTCTCTATTACCTCTGTATCATACACACCTTGCACACAGCAGCTATCAAAGCTAATGTAGTTAGGTTTACTACATTTTGCTATTATTTGCAACGGTTGCATTGCAACTGTAGTGTACGAACTACACACTGAAAGCAAGCAGGGAGGAGAGGGCTATAGAAGAATGCATGGCTGGACTGTGCTGCCCAAGGTTCCTGCAGTGATCTGTGAAGGCAAAGACCTTCAGGACACCCGAGGATTCCTCCTGAATACCCTTCTTTCCACACCCCCTTCTGTTTTTCCAGGACATAAAATAACGGCTTAAGAGCAACACCACATTTTCAGCAGAACTGAAAATGCCGAAGGAACGAGACTAATGTCCTCTGAGAGTACAAGAAGACAGAAGATGTCCTCAAACTGAAAGAAATCAGACACACATTAATCAGTGTAGAGGCTTGCTGAAAGAATAAACCTAAGTATCATTGTATTGCTATGATGAAAAGTAGCAAAAGATAATGTATCACTGAACCCCCTTTCAGAATCATTGTTACCATCATTTATTGCTCTTTACTATGAAAGGTCCCCAGGGAACAGTGAGATATGCAAGTTTCTACATCTCCCAGATACAATATCCTGCCTTTTATCTCCATCATCAAGACCCAGTATTTGTTTTTACAGCCAAAATCTCAGTACTACGCTTTCTAACTTTACACAGATCCACAGCTATCCAAATAACCAACAGCCGCATGAGTCAAAAATTAGCACAGGTCAGTCTCTACCCATACAATTCTTGAATTCATTTCAGGCTGACAACGAGCTGAGCAGGAAGGTGCAAAAAAAGCCTTCCAGAGACTATGGGGATGAAGGGTATAACAGTCTCTCACAAATCTTTGGGGATGATGTACTACATAAAAAACTAAATGGATACAATAAAGTTGTTAGAGGTGATCAATAACTCTCATTACCAAGCTGCCATGAAAGCCACAACAGCAGCAGTTAGCATGTTCAGGCAGCTAACGGAGCCCTCCCTGCAATAAGGCTAGGTTTTACAGTCCAAGCAATTTCTAGTTCCTACCCAGAAACTACATCATAGGACCTACACACCTCCACAGACGTTTCCAGTGGTGCACAAAGACAGAAAGAACCTGTCTCATGGACGGAGTTTAGAGGAGGATGACATTCATTCAATTTCAGCTTCCACAAAAGCCATGACCAAGGGGAAAAAGCCAGCAAACAGACAAGCAAAACCCAAACCCAACAATCAACAAACCTGGATATGAGAAATAAATTCCAAATACCCCAAGCCAGCTTTTCCCGGAGGAAACTTGGCTAGGAGCAGTCTTACTCGGCACCATCCTGAACAAGCCACGAGAGGGAGTATGTAACCTACGGCAGAGCAGAGCCTGCCGCGGGGACTGCTGCGAGGGGCACGGGCACCGTTACACTGTGGGAACTGAAACCATAATAAGGCTGCGAAAAACCGTAAGGCAAGCTAAGACAGAAATGAGCTGGAAAGCAGAAAGTGCAGATACAGGCTGTAGGAAGAAAACGCTGACGGGATGAGCAATGCGCCAGAAGTTCTTCAGTGGAACAAATGCAGAGAACTGAACATTCCTCATGGTAAGTCATTCTGTTACGAGAGAGTAACAAAAACATGAATCAACCGCAAGCCACCCCAATAACATGTGCTGGAGATGACGGGTTCCTGCCACAAAGCTCATAAGCTGTAACAAACATCTCTCATCCCTCATGTCTAACTGTTGAGCTGTGCGGTGCCCTCCTTGGGGCTTGCAAGTAACACTAAGTAAATGTGTCCGGACTTTTCTGTTGTAAAACGAGTCCCTAGCATCCCAATTCATGTCTTGCTACAATTGAGAGGATGTTGCAAGCTCCACAAACCCCACTGAAAGAAAAACAGCCATAGTAACATTCACATCAAAAGCATAGAAAATATACACTCTTCACAATCAATACATCAGATTCAACTTCCCTAGCTTAGCACCACAATTTGCCATTCTGTGTTTCCTGCAAAGTAGTTTTGTTTTATGCCAGTTATAAAGAATAGGTTTCCAGAGACTTGGCAGGAACTATTACAAAAACATCAGTGCCCATAATGCACCTCAAGAGAAAAATTCTCATGGGAAGGAAAACGTGTATTCAGATATTTTCCCCTCATCTCTTGACTACCAAGCACATGAAATAATCCTTTGTTTCTTCCCATGAAAACTAGGACTCATACCAATGTCCTGGATTGCACCTGCAAAGATTATATATAGATGAGAGGTTTTTTCCTCCTAAACCATCAGAAAAGACCACTATGCTTATTTCCTCTTTTGAAGGATCTAAGGAGGAATAAAGGAAAAACCCGTCAGGAATAGCTTAGTTCAGCCACACCACCATTAATTGTGGCTAGTCTGCATCTAATATACTAAGGTACAGTCGTGTGGTTCCCAAAATGCAATCTGGGATTACCTGTGTATTTATAAGCTGAGGGGGGGGACAGGAGATGATGACACCCCAACAAATCCAAAGCAAATTCACAAAGAGCTGATTCTGCTTTCCAGCACTGCTCTTTTATGTGTGTGGATGGTGCCTCAGCCAGCTGTTTCTCAAGCACTTTCCCAATTCCTTTGCACACTGAGACACCTAAGTAATGTGTCATAAATCACACTGACAATACTAGCCTTGCTTCCATTTCATTTCACACACAGAAGCCACCTGCTCATGGATTATGCCATTCGGATATTGCCTGACAGAAAAAGCAGGTGTCCTTATTTCAATAAACATAAACCTAATTTCCTTGTCCTTACAAGTCAGTCATTCATAACGTACACATGAGAGTTGGACTGACTCACTGTCTGTATATTACCCGAGGATCTCATTCACCATTATACCATCACACTTGCAAGTCCTCACAAACAAGGATCAGAGTTCATATGACACAGACTGTAAATAAAGACAATAAAGCCTTTCCTTAGATATCTGCATGGTGTAAAGCTCTACAGTATTTAAAGCATATGCAGTTATTGCTTGGGTGGACTCTTGGGTTTCATTCAATGTCACTGCCTGGCAACCAGCAGCAGCTGCTTTCACCTCTGTGCATCACCGTTTCATCCAATTCCACCTGTAAATTTCCATCTGGCACAAGGCCTGGACCACTTCTTCTTCTGAAAGGACACTGGACCACTTCAAGTGCTCTCTGCTCCCAAAGTGACCTGCTTCAGTAGTTAAGGTTCTGCCTGTTATGCTTCATTTACTTAATGAAACCTTGAATTCTAGATCACAAGGTCACTGGTGATGAAACGAGCATGAGCCTTACTTGTTTTCCAAAATGGAAGTAAGACAACATCTTCAATATTTCCTTAGGACTGCCTGCCATTTGGAGAAATGTACACGGTTAGAATGCCCTTCTGCACTCCAGAATGAGGAAACATGAAGAGTCTCTCCAACTTCCAGGCTGTTTTCACCCATTCCATTCCTTATTCTCTTTTCACTTCTCAATCCATTCCAACCCTGCCCTCTTTCGCTCCAACAGAAATTAAGTTCTCCAAAAGCATCACCTGTTATTTCTATCCTATGTTCACATAACACATCATATACTAAGACCCTAATCCTTGCACAGCACGCATTTCTGAGCAAAAATCAAAGCTCAGGATGGTAACAGGCTTGAAAGCATCCATCTCCTGGGAGTCCAAGTATAAACACATACCATCCATTACAAACACACATCAAGGCATTATCACTCCAGTCAAGGACAAGCATACTTTCCACTATAATTCAGATAGGGGTCTGACTCAGTGAGACAACAGAAGGTTAATAGCCATGGAAGGGCAAAGGAGGACTTAACTTTCCCATTTTACACTGTTTCAAGATGCCTTCATGTGGAAAGAAGAACTGCCATCAAAGGTAATTCAATATAATGGAAAAGTAGGAATGCTCCCACTGGAGCAACAGGTTTGAGGTATCCAATTCCATCAGAATGCCTTAAAATTTGGAGGCAAGATATCAGGGTTCACAAGCTTTTTGGCTCAAGTGCCTCTCATCCAATCTGTGACTGGTCCCACTACAATTATCACAGTTACATTATGGATTTTTTGGTAGAAAACAAGTAAAAAAAATTTAAAAATTAAGTCTGAAAGCAAAGAAAAAACAGTTTTAAATTATTTCTTAAAAAATTTCATTGTCTTTTCCCTAACGTTGTACCACTCGAGTTCTGAATTTCTGCAGAGGTGAAAAATGTTCCAGTACAAGTCCCACCTGATCTGCTTGGGTACAGCTTACTACCAGGCATTTCAAGAAGTTCAGTAGCAGACAATGTATAAATTTCATCTGTAGAAACAGGACTGAGCCTGTGCTGGAGGTTGCTGCACTCTATGCTGCACAGGCTTAATGAAATCCATTGCTGCTTGGTTTCCTAGGACTGCAGCTATGCAATGCACTTTCCTACAGGTAATTTTTCAGACGGCATTCAGGGTATAAATAACAATCCATACTCTTAAGTAGAAGAAAGAAAGGGAGGAGAAAAAGTGCAGTACCATCCCTCCTTAGAGACTCACTTCTCATCATGAAGATACAGAAAGGGAGGGAAGGGAAACTGGCAGCAGACAACTGCTGGGACTCGCCTCCCAATCTGCACTACACAACAGCCACTTTTGCATTCCCCCCCCCCCCCCCCCTTTTTTTAATAAAAAAACGGGCCCCCCCCCCGACCA
>NDXB01014387.1:101201-131636 GCA_002631895.1 Agapornis roseicollis
CCCCCCCCCCCCGTGTTTTATTAGAAACAGATGGGGCCCCTGGCCTGTACATGTGCAAGTCCCCCTACACAGCTGCACAACCCTGAAATTACAGAAATAGCAATCTCCTGAATAAATTGCTCCTGCCACTAACAACTGCTTTCTTTGCTGTAAGGAAGACCACAGTGGGTCTGGAAAGCTTTCTTCCAGTGTCAAGAGCCATCGGAGGGTTTATTTTGAGCTGAAATGTATTTCTGTATTCCACAATGAAATTCTAGGAACATGTGCCAGATAACTCTCGCCTCCCCAGAAGTCACAGGGAAAAGCAGCCCGGTACAGTCTGCAAGAACTATGAAGACCATGCAGACCAGAGAAATAAAATAATAAACATTTCTTATCCAAGAGTCATTTGATGGGAAAGAAAAACACATCCACTTATACTAAATGGCTTCTGTTCTGTTGAGGTCAATCTAATTAGAAGTTTGCTCCCAAACCAAAAGTTCCCAAATCAAGTA
Organism: Agapornis roseicollis; assembly: GCA_002631895.1. Taxonomy (NCBI): domain Eukaryota; kingdom Metazoa; phylum Chordata; class Aves; order Psittaciformes; family Psittacidae; genus Agapornis; species Agapornis roseicollis. Next base: position 101,696 of record NDXB01014387.1, read on the forward strand.
GTAAAGTTTCAATGATTTGAGCACACTGACGTGAGAACGAGAAGGTGGAGCCAGACAATACTTGATCTACATGTGCATGTCAGCAGGCTTTGTCTGGCAGCTCAGCCAGCTGGTGTCTAGGTAGACGTGTTTAGGCAGGAGCACAGCAAGTCTCTAACAGCAGGATGCCAGCAGGGTCCCATTTCCCTGATAAGAGAACAGATTTTGATCCTAAGAAAACCCATACTTGCCTAACTTGATGTGTATTATGTTTGTCTTACATATAAAATTACTAACCTGAACCCTTGGAGCCTACTCACATTGTCTCCCCCTGCCCCAATACTATTACAGATATAAAACAAAGCTTTGCTGGAGCCTCTGGAAATATCTGCATCACACAGCAGAAATCAGTAATAGGTAGCAGACAATGCAATTACGAACTGAAACTTATGCAAACTAAACATGCCCTTTGAAAGCAGGGCTGCCTTATTTTCAATGCAGATCTCTCCCCTATGAGCTTAGAAGGGCTGTGAGGCCCCAAATTCAACCTCATTACCCAAGCCCAGACGTGGTTTTGAAATAGTCGCAGACCCATTTCTCTTCTTAATTTTTTCTCACTCACATATGAACGATGCTCTTTCATCTCTAAGAAGAAAAGACAGTATGGGGCAACCTGTTAACTACCCAATGCCCAAAATGATTCCAAAGCAACAACCTTAAAGAAGCAAACCAGCATGTGTGACAATGAGTGAATAGAATGGGGGAGATTTCTCACACAGAAACAAACACCATTTACGAGATTAGGACAGGAAATATGCCTAGAAATAAACAAAACCATCACAGAATCTTAAGGATAATGTTCCCTAGCATCCTTCATATTGTACCAACACATTATTTATTCACCTGAGTGTGTGACAGAGGTGTTAATGCAGACTGCAGCCACAGAAATGACTACCCAATTTGCTTTCAGAGCCTTTCCCTTCAAAGCGCACAATAAAGGCAGTAAAAAAATCCACGCTTTGCACAAGCATGTATCAAGCCAGAGACAGGTAACGGAATGATCTGCCCCCTGAAGAAAAGCATGAAAACAAAAGAGGTTACATTGGGATGTTAATGAAAGCAGCATCATTAACACTGAATTACTTTCGCAGAGTTAAACACAGAAGGTAAGCAGGCTTTCAGGCAAGCCAACCAAGCTAATGGTTGCATCAAACAACAAGGTCAACCATTCTACTGCCCCAATTATTAAACCATGCATTCTTGCTGTTATAGGATGGCATTAAAAGGAATTTACTGTTATTTTTTGTGTTTTATGTTCACTCTTGGAGTGCTACAGTTATTCAAACTATTTGGCATGCTGAGCATACAATCACAAAGGATGTTTTGTTTCTGGTAAAGTGAAGGACAAGACAGAATGACAGATAAAAAAAATCAGAGGAAGAAAGAGAGACAGAAGATGACAAAGCAATGCAACTGTAATGCTGCACTGAAGGGAACAACACGCTGAAGATTTCAGTGGAAAAACTTCAAACAGCGGCAAGCAACACAGACCACTAAGCAAAAGAATGCATTGCCAGGGGTAATTCCATTACTTTTCCGTACGTTTATACTGTATGCCAAGCATAATAAACAGCAACAAGCCGGAAAGATATTTTCAGTCAGACCCTCTGTGTAGTCTCCGTGCTGCACTACCACACCACGCTTCACAACAACGTTCTGCAAAACCCCTTCAATTTCATCTTTTACTTGGAAGCTAATCTAGCTAAAGGCGGGATAAAATGTCACAAAAATAATGCGGTGCTCAAAGCTGGAGCTGACCCAGGATCAAACTGATCACGATTAAAAGAAAGAAAAGGAATCAATTGCTTCTGCCTTCCCCTTGTTTGGGGCTTTTTTATTGTGCAAGTTCCTTTACCTTATTAAGATGCATTTGTACACTTTCTGCACAGAGCAGTTTCCATGAGGTGCACCTATGCAGTTTCTTACAAGCAGACAGTAGAGACAGTCATCAATTAAACAAGGTCAAACTGGAAACCTCTACTGCATTCTCACTGGAGACTGCTAGCCAGCCCAGCCTTTCTCCAACACATGTAATCATACCCGGTAGATAGAAGGCAGATCCCACATTATTAAAAAGGAAAATGAAGACAGAGGAACAGTAGTAATAACCTTAAAAAAAACCCCAAAGATTAAAAGATAAACCAAAATAGGAAATAAGTTCCAGATACCACAGCAGGAACTAGGTCTGCACATCGTATCATCCTCCTATCATCACCGGTGCTCAGGAGACCCTGCACCTCCGTGATACGTTTTCAGCAGTGCTCACCATGAATAGGTATGTCACTCATGCCAGTGTAGTATCTTATGGTGACCATCACGTGATGCCTGAGGGAGTTCATGAGCAAAATCCTAGTTCAGTCCAATTCAGGCTTTGGTCTTGAAATATTTCCAAGAGGGAAAACTCAGAAGAGACAAGGAAGGCTGTGCAGCCTTAACTGCCTCACTCTCCTTACAGTAAAATGCAGTACCATGTTTCATGTGAAAACGATGCCTGGGCTTTCCACAGTAACCACCTGTTGGAAGAAACATTCCGAGAGGAGGCAGCAGCAGAAAGAGTGATGAAAAAAGAAGCAGCTCCATATTGTGCAATATGCTACAAGATTCTTGATGCTACTTCAGCATCCAGGGGAAATAAAACCAAACAGGCAATCCAAAAGTAGCTACTCCCTTAATTCCACCCAGCAACTCCCCTGAACATCACTGTGAGCTATGTGACACCAGGCCCATCCCTCACGTATGCAGCTGTAAGTTAGCATAACTAAAGCACCCAGAAGAGGCACAAAAAAAAAAAGGAACAAAAAAAGCTAGCTGTAAATGAGCACTCAGGCACTCAGGTCACTGCAGTAAATCACAGCCCTTAATTTCATGTGAAAGAAGGGAATGTTAGACTACCATAGGGCTCTCAAAGAGTCTTTTGTTAGGATAAAGGCCTGTACATAAATACGTTTCAGAAGCCTAGAGAAAGGAGGTTTAGAAAGGAAAATGCCTCTAGATTGTTTTGCCTTATTTTATCACCTTTCAGAAAGTCAAGAAGCTGAAAATCCGGCAGAGAGAGAACTGACAATTAACCTATCAGCACACACAAGCAAGCATTTTACTAGCACTATTTTGGTAGCAAAGAGCTTGTCCAAAGAACCCTGTTACACCTCTGAAGTCACTCAAACACAAGAAAAGCAGAATAAAAGCACAAACCAGAAGCAACTGTCCTGATGAATACTGGGGATCATACAACACAGATGAAACCCCCTGCCATGCTCCACCAGAGAAATCTCATAACTAGTCAAAGACAATGGTTGCGTACTGCACTTCTGTAATATTTTTGCTTGCAGATTACTGCCTCCTCCCATCCCCATCTCAGAACTGATATTTTACAGTGCTTTTTATAGCACTACAGATCTTGTCTTACATACAAACTGTTACTCTTAGGAAGACTACATCAGAAATTTCCATGTCAATGTCTGTGGTAAACTGGAGAATGTTACCAAAGAACCTCAGGCAGCACCGCTGTGGAAAGAGATTTACCTCTTTACACTTGATCGTGAGCTTCCCATTACTTAACTGTAAAGTCATAAGCGGCCAAAAGCTAAGCCAAAGACCACAGCTGGAATTTGCCCAAGATCAGTGTCGCATTCTCCGTGGAACCACAACTATTGAAATAGCCCTGTAAAAAGCTTTCAGATCAAAACAGTCAAAAAGCCAGGGGCAGTAGAATGGAGCTGAAAGAAATTGTTTGAAACCTCACAGCACAATGACACATCAGAAATTGTGGTGGGTAATACTGGGTTGAGCAGTGACAACCTTTTTAGTTGCCAGACATAAGTTAGGCTTTGCTTGACATAAGTAGGCTTTTATACTTGAAATAAGTTAGGCTCTTAGCTAAAGTAGGCCCTGGGTCAGCTGGGGACAAGAAAGGAGAAGTGAAAATGTGGAAGTTGCACAAGTGTTAGGTGCAACACAGGATGGATAATCACAAGATAGCCACAAGGCCAGGATGTTGCAGCTGTGTCAAAAGTAACGGAAAGCACTTATAACACTTTTGGAGCCGACCTATCAGGAGCCGTAAGCATTGCTGATAGAGTATGAACAAGCGCTTTGTAACCCTATGTAAGTCGAACGGTGTTGGAATAAAATTTGGCATTCACTTGACCACATTGATCATCTCGGCGTTGTTCGTAACTCCCTCATCGCGACAAGAAATAAGTCGATAGGCCATCAAACTAAACGGTGTACGCTTACAGGCAATACATGCAAGTGGTTCTCCGCCATGATTATGCTGTGTGCAGAACTGATGCACTTGACTTCTATTAAAAATTCTGACATAGACAACAACCTGGGCTGTCTTCACTGCACCACACCAAAGTGGATTTCACATCTGAGAGGGTCTTTGCTCTCTTTTCCTTAAAAAAATTAGTATTTGTGTAGGAATGGGAACATTTCTAATAATAAATTAATTACCCTGTTCTCTGACACAACACGATGGGTTTATAATTACAGACCTTCCAAACGGACATAGCAGTTTTCTAGAACTGAATCCCACATTAATTATACACTCGCGAGATGATCCTGCATTGTTATGCATTATAAATGGAGCACTTATCAGCCCATGATGGGACTGGTCATTAAATAACATGGGAATAAAGTAGCTGAACACATATTCCATAGGCACATCACCTGTGCTTCTTCCCACAGAAAGAGAGAGCATGCTCAGATGGCAGTCAGCAGTAGATGTGTTCTTGCAAGCTTAGATCTTCTTTGTTAGCAGACATGTTTGACTTGCAGTCTGACAATAAAGTTATTCTCAGCTACCCTTCAGCCTTTCTTAGACAGATACGCTGCTAACTGCTAATGTTAGCTGTTTGATACACCAATGGTTTCCCAGCTGTGAACTGGGTGCCATAGGACACCTTTAGCCCTTAAGCTACCGTAACTGCCTGCTGCTTCAGGAATCAACTTTACTGTCAAACCCCAAGACTCATACCATAAAGTTAAACAAAGATTTGCTCCAATCACATAAAACCATAAAAACAGCGATGAAATCTACATATTAATGGCAGCCAACTCTTGTAAACAAGAGAACTAGAACCAGCCTAATCTCAAATAAAAACCTGTGCTTTCAATACAAAGCAAAACTGGAACTTAGCTGTTGAGTTTGCTGAAGAGAGATCTGGAACAAGTCTGTTATCATGAGATTAAAACAATGCTAATTGATTTTACCAAAAAATGCAAAAATCCCTTTCCTTGTAAACATTCAGTAGGATGGACAGCTGGACAGACAGTAAGAGAAAAAAACCCTAAGACTAGACACACAGTAGGGTACAGTCTTTCAGAAGCCCACAGGGAATGGATTATACATGGCTTTAATGGTCTAATCCTTTTACTTTCAACAGGTCCATATAAACAAGGCTAGAATACACATTAAATAAAAGCCCCATGAAATTTTAATGAAAAGCAATAGGCAGTTACAGAAACTGATCTTCTAAATGGAATCATTTCACAAGTGGCAAATTTCAGAAAGTAAGAGGCAGCTTGAAATAGAAGTCATGAAATAACTTCAGATAATGACTGTAAGCAGAGATGGCAATTTCTGTACAAAGACACAGTGATACTGCACTGAATATAAGACTCACACTACCAGTAAGTACGAAGGAACAAGATGCTGCAAAAGGAAGTCACACTGAGTAGGTATAGTTACAAAAGAAACAAAAGGTGACTGACAGCCAAGCCAGAGCAGATTTCAAGGCAAATCAGATTTATATTACACCTTTTCTGATATAGTTTGCTGAATTTTATCATACCACAGAAATGCGTTTTGAACTACTTCAGCTAAGTGGTTAGATCTGACTCAACAACACAAATCTGAAAGTGAAAAGTCAATCAACAACTGTCCCTTTACTCTACCTGCATTCTCTAACGAACATAACCAGTCTATAGAAGTCTGTCATTTAAGTAACTGCTACATGTCAAACAAAGATTTCTTTGGGATCATTTGATCCTTAAGAGCAGCAAAACCTGTCTCTGAAACAGCAGATAGTGAAGATGAACACCTGTTTCAATGAAGAAAAGTATCTCTTTCCTAAATGCAGGAGTTCTACCTGGGAATTCCACTATGAACATATCCCACCCTATGTATAAACACCACACTACAGGTGTTTAAAACATTATTTCCAATGCTTTTTCCTTTAACATGTTTCATTTATCTATATTGAAATGTAAGATTTTACATTTTAAGAACAGGCACTGAATCCAACCCATCATCCTCAGATAACCCTACCTAAAGATAGGATGGTAACTGGTTCTAGACTAAAACCATACAAAACAGACAGAGCATGTTTTTCTGGACTGGATTACTGAAACTATGAACTCTGCCACTGACACTCTACCTTGGGCAAAAAGCTGAACATCTTTGTGTTTCTTTAGCTTGCCTTGTTATTTTTACATATCTTACCTAACTTAAAGGGTAGTGACAAGTTCAGTAGGGCACCAGTCCTGCTAGGACACCGGAGTTACTGTCATATAAATAATAACAGGAGACATACTACAGTGACACAAAGAATCCTCTGTCCCTTGGCTTTCATGTACATCTCTATACACTGCCATTTCCTTGATTATGGAAAATAAATCTCGCTGCATTTCTGGCAGGTCATCAATAAAAATAATATTTACTTGCATCAAAGTCACTATGCATTTACGAAAATTTAGGAGCAACTATTCAAAGAACTGTGTTCCAGCAACGTTAGAAACCAGCGGAGACAAGGATAGATTTTGCCACAGGGTAAAACAGGACTGGGGAAAAAAATCCTTCTCTTATTTTCAGGGCTCAGCTCCACCAGTAGAAAGAACAACCACGTAAACATTATTAGTTGGGGTCAGAAAATATGATCTCAAGAGGTTCCTTCCAACCTAGGTGATTCTGAACTTCCCATTTTTCTTGGATAGCATTGTAATAAAAATGACACAGTACAAAACACATTCGTTTGCTTTACCTAACCTCCCTTAATCCCATACAGATCAGCAGCAGACAGTAACATGAATATTGTAAAGCAAATTCAGATGCTTTTTGTTGAAAATGATCAATGATAAATGATGAGGTTTGATTCTATGTGATCCTACAAAAGAGCCGTATCTAGACCTCCCAAGTGGGTTCCCCAGCATCTGCAAAAATAGCTTGTTACTTGTCACTTTCTAAACTAGAAATAAACAGCAACAAAAAAGGAGACTAACTCCATTCAATTTCTTTCCCATTGCAAGGACCCACAACTCTGTCTGCAGGGCTTACTTCTTGACAATCCGTGGCAATTAAAAATTAATCAGAAAACCAAGCACTTGAATTATTCCACTAGTAACATGAGAACAAACACGTTCTGTTCCCTAAACAGATTCCCTTCTTCTTTCAAAGGTCAGTGGTTATTTTGTTTCTATACCCATCATTTTGAAATTACAAGTTCTCTGGTAGTTCTCCCTGGTAGACTTCAGACACCAAAGGAAGGCTACGCAGACTCCCCCACACCTTGCAACCAACCAACTCCTTCCAGGATCGCACTGCTCCCAGCTCACTCCCTTGAGGCTGCATATAGCAGCACAGAACAGTGCTTCCAGGAACACTGACTTGCATGGCTGTCTAATCACTCAGGAATGTGCATTTCAGCAGAGAAATTAGTATAAAACCTGCTGTTCCTCCAATTACAAGAATCTAAGTCTCTGTATTGTCACAAGAGACCTCTGTTATCTTCCCTGAAGTCAGCTGTAAAACCAAAATGCCTCAGTGGTCCTCTGCTGAACAAGATCACAGGGAGACTGAAAGGGGTATCCCCACTCCAGAGGACTCACTTGCCTCCCTGTTATGTTCATTACAGCAAAGCCACCAACTTTGGTCAATTATTTTAATAGAACTGTTTTTTCTCAACCCCTTCAACGACACCATTTGGGCTGAAGACAGATATGAGAAATATGTATCAGTGAAAAGATATATGAGGACTAGCTTTCCCACTAGTTTCATCCTAGCATTTCCAGCATTGTTAGGAAAAATAAAAAATCCCAGCACTGACAAAATCTTACCCCCACCAGAGAATTCACACGTTCTTAAGCTGCTCACATCTAATGGAAATGATCTTGAGCGCACAGTTTGACGAGTCTTCAAACAAGGACATTTAGGCAGGAGTTTTCTACAGGGGATGATAATTGAAATGAATTAAAAAACCCTAAAAAAAATCAAGCAACTGCTGCCAAGTGAAGTCTTGGCTCTAATTTTTTCTGGAAGTGCTCTGTGGGCAGACAGCTGAATGGATTGCTACACAACTTGTGCTGCTGGCATCTAATTATTTCCGTTTTTCTGTTCTTTGGCTGCATATGATACTTCTGCTTGCACGAGAAATGTCAGTTCTGTAAAAGGGCATCTGTACTGAACAGTGTTTTAATGCTCATTTTATATCATCTGTGCACATTTAAAGAAATACACCTTTCAGTGAAGCTTCTGCAATTGCTACTTAGACAAGACAAAAACCTGGTGATAGACTTCAGGTTCCAGAGCGGGGGGGTTATTTCCTAGACTGCTATGGCCTTCCAGGGGACCAGTCTGTTTCCCTGAAATTCTAATACCGTAACAACAAACCATTCCAGGTTTGGGATCCAGTCTGAGGGGTAATTATATTTCCAAATAGTTTTGAAGAAGTACACGAAGGTGAAGAAATAAAGACAGAAATAGCTTCTCTATACAAAATTCATCCTCAGGGAGAAATGGCTGAGTTCACAGCTATGCAGACCTTTTCCTGAATGGCAGTTACCCAGCACTTCTGCTAGAATGTGAATAAAAAACATAAAATAACATGAAATTAAGATGTTTCCTGTAAAGGAATGATTTGGTAACAATACAGCTTTTTTAATGTCTTCCACTTTTCACATGTGCTATGGAACACTGGACAAATACACAGATGATATCCACCTACAGGTTCAACTGTCTTTCCACAGAAAAAAGCATACAGAAGCACCAAACTAAAATGCCCTTAGTCCCCTTTCAAAGCATATTAACTACCCAGTTGGCCAAAAATTTATGCAATGCATGTACTTGTCAGCATCTTTCAGTTTCAGAGCCATGGTATAGTTACTGAAGATGCTGAGGAAAACTACCTTAGGACTGAGTAACACTGTAGTAAGATACTTCCGATTTTCTGAGTACTTCACAGCTGCTAGTTAAAGGACTGCTCTTATGGGCACATCAATAAGCTACAGAGACATATTTACAGAAACTACAGGGGAAGAATCTGTCTTAAGAGGTTTTTATTAAGCAGCAAATAAAATTGCAGACTATGTGTCTTCCATACTGAGACCACCCAGTGAGGAGTTGTAAGCATATTTCTATTTGTGTATTTTTAAACAATTACATATTGTTCATTTTTTTCCTTTGACTAACACTTTTATATATTACCTTTTGTTATTTAGTAATGCCACAAGCCAGCTCTACTCTCCCTAGACTATAACAGGAGCTGTCACTGTTAGACTGGTTTCATTTTTTCACCCATGCCATTCCAACAGCTTACTGACACTCTGGCAAACACTATCACCCTTAAGGCTAGGCAAGTTAAAACCAAAACAATCGAGAAGCACACAATATACACATAAACATTAAAAATAAAGATTTCTAATACTGTGCAGAATTATGATTTTCTTCAAACAAATGAATGAGCTGATGGATTTGGCAAGAGCAACATGCTACAGAAGACACTCAGCACATCTAATAATGTCTTACATGAAGCAGAACCTCCAAGGCTTAATTGATATTACCGTCACAGATACAGTTGCTTCCCATGTATCTGGCTGCATGCTGACACATCTGTTATGTGAGAGGTATAATATAAAGAACTTCCAGACTGCTCTTCTCTGGAGGGTTCAAAACTGTGCAAAAGAGGTCATTCATAACACTACTCCTATAACACTACACTTATGTAGGGAAAAAACAATTAATAAATAAAAGTTATCAAGGCCATAGTAAGTACAAACATGTAAGGGTGTACTGGGCCTGGGGAGCTGTGTCAAACCAGAATCTGAGGAGCCTCAGCAGTCATCAGACTACAAATCCAGACTCACTCACTCAAACGGTGGAATTGTTTGCCAGACTTGAGAGACAGAATTCCTAAAACCATACCTCATGAGTTTTTAAACTATCCTTCTAGCCACTGCTCTCTCCAGCATGCATAATCACTCACACAGGGCTACCCTGTAGCTGAATGTTGTGCATCCTGTTTTAAACTGAAGAGAAAAACAGTATCTGTAAGAACTGCAAAAACAAGACACTAACAGATCACAAAGGGCGTATTTCAGGAGCAGCAGAGTTCAAGACAAGAAATTTTCTGGGATTTCAATTTACTTGTCTGTACAACAGCCTCTTTAACAATCCTTCCTTCATGTCCTGGGTACAGTAGTGCAATCCTGGTATGCGCTAGGATTTCATGTGCAGGGACAAAATTGCTGAAGTTCTGACATAAACAGCAAGTCTGAAAGTTCTGGCAAGTCTTAAACAGAAATGCCTTCCAATTGAACATATCCTATTCTATTTACAGTGTAAATCAGAAGCTCTTCTCTTCACACAGCTTAACTGCCATGGGGTAAGCAAAAGTGCAAATATCACTGCATCTCAACCACAAGTATGTACACAGATCGTACTCACAGGCCCATGACAAAGCTGTTGCCTTTTCTATATTCTAATTGCTAAACTGGACAAACAATGTAGATTTTGCTCAACATACAACTGTATTGCACAACATTACCTGAGAACTGTAAACAAGAAACTAAAACGGAGCAACTCAACTACTGTGAGCAGTACTACCCAGTTGAAATCAGTCTACTCTTGCTTAAGACCTGCACACCAGTCCAATTTGAGCTACCTAGGAACAAAGACAGAAGCCAACACAGGAACATACAAAAATGTGAGCTTGAACCATGGCATGTGTAACAGTTTAACACCTAGCCTTAACATCTGGGGACAGACTCTTCTGCTTAAAGCATAAAGAGAAAAAAAATTATTTGGTGCATAAGTGAATATGGTCAGAGAATATAAACTGTTATCAGAATTTGTCTGCTCAAGATTTGAAACAGAAAAAGGTAAAAATAGCAAAACCAAAGCTTGCTAACTGAGTATTTTAAAGAAGTCTTCCATTACAACTGAGGACAAAATTGGCTCTCCAGAAACAAGAGCTGTAGGCATGATACTCAGTGATAGGCACAGTGCTTACTGCAGCTACACCAAAAGATATCCCCCACTCATCTGATTCTGTACCAACGAAGGCGAACCATAGGTGAAGACAAGTACGCTGGTAACTTTATCATCTAAATAAAGCCCTGCCTACGGAACCACCTGGTAAGACACTGGACAACACCATGCCATCAACATTTAATGGAATGGAGGATTCAGTTCCTGACAAAGCACTGCCAGAATTTATGTCTCCTTCAGTGTACAGAGAAGAATATAAGAACTATAGTTACAAGAAGCACCTGACAGAGAGTAAGTGTTGTATTCTCAACACTTTGGCCTTCAATCATGCACTGCAACATGCAAAGCAACTGCACAGTCATATAAATCCCCACACTTACCAAAGATAAACTCAGGAGTAATATGTATGCACTTCATGTGCAAACTTAGTCCTAAAATCAGTACCGACTCATAAATGAGGTGTTGAGTTTTGTTAAGAAGCATTTTCTTCTCTTGTGAGAATACTAAGCCTTGTTTATTGTTCCTCAAAAGTCTGTTTCAAAGATTGCCTGTATCAAACAATGAAGTGCACGCTTTACACCACTAATACACAAATAATTAAATAGATTTTAATGATTTTTTCCTTTTTATCTATTGAAGAAAAAGCCAAAAAACCAAATGACAATTACCACAGCAAGCAAAAAAACCTGTTCAACCAGAGCACTTCAAAATAGTACAAGCCAGTAATCGTTTATGTAAAGAACAATGTTATCTAGCTACTGTATAAACTCATTAAAAAGTGCACTCAGGAGGCAAGTTTCTGAATCAGAACTAACATGCAAGGTGATTTTTTTTATCAGTCAGTACCTCCTGAGACATCCTAATCCTTCACTTCATCGGAACAGAGATTAAGAGCTGCAATTACAGCAAGAAACAACAACAAAAATGGTTAATGACCATGAGTATAGTGAGTGATCTGTAGGTTTTGTCATAATATTTTTTGAGTAAAACCATCTTCCCCGAGAGGCTGATGGACATATTAAAAGCCCAAACCAGATACCTGGCCTTCTCTTATCATGACACTCTTATCACATCCACTTGACTTCTACTTTCAATCACCTGCTCTATTTCCCCTACTCTTCCTCAAATTGCTGCAAACTGGTAAAAACAAACTTGCAAAATTTGGTTAACAGATGGTATGAGAAATGTGGTATCTCATATATGGATGAAAACATTAATTTAGTCAGTTCTGTCATTTAGTTAAATAGCAACAAAAGCCCTATGAGAACATGACTCACTATGATTCTGAAAAAAAATTACCCCTGCTGAAAATATGAGGATGTAGATTTCAAGGAAGCTAAAAATTAATAGTCAGATACAACCATCGAGCCCCATATAGAAATCCCTGAATTCAAAACAGAGAAGCCTGGCCAACTTGATATTAGGAAGCATTTCTTTACTGAGAGGGTGGTCAAATACTGAAACAGACTTCCTCAAGAGGTGGTCAATGCCCGTGCCTGTCAGTGTTGAAGAGGCATTTGGACATTGCCCATTAATAATACGCTTTAGCTTTTGGTCAGTCCTGAAGCAGTCACAAGTTGGACTAGGTGATTGCTGGAGGTCCTTTACAACTGAACTATTCTTTTCTCCTATGCTTTTGGGGAATAAAGTAACAATCCTTCAAGTGTCCGTGTACTAAGATGACTACACAGTGGTCAACAGTGGCCTTCTTAAGTTTCTTCTTGCTATCCGTGTTTTACATTCCATGTTTACATCCTTTTCCAGAATTCAAGCAGTCTGTTCTACTAACTGCAGCACCTAAAACCCACCACTACTCCCTCATACTGCCAATATGGTGAACATATAAACACAACCGGATAAAAGCAATCCTCAATTAGTATCTAGGTATTCCACTAGGTTTTAAATACAGGATAACTGTTATCTTTGCATCCTTTTATCCCTTTGTTAAGGGATATGAACCAGGACTTTCCACCTCAGCTCAATGTTTCTGAAAGCTGACAGCCACCATTACTTTCCCTTAGAACAGCTATCCACACACCCCAGAATGAAAGAGGTTTCTTCATCTTAATCAATCTTTTCTCTTTCAGGAACTTGTAAGTAACAAAAATGCTTCAATCTCCTGTTCCTGAGTCCAACATTCAGCACACGTCTGCCACAGTTTTTGGAGGTATCAGGCATGTAAGGAGACCACTCAGTGAGAGAAGAAAACAAAAAATCTTCTATTGTCATTTTACACCAATTTCATGTCTTAACCCAACCCACCGTGATGGTCTTTCTATTATCCTCTCCCTATTCCTTCCAGATGCCATTGCTTTCACCTTCATATAAACATGTAATTAACTGATAAACCCATTATCTCTGTTCTTCCTGCTTTTTTTAAAGCACCCAAGTGCAAGAAATAACTTTCAGCAGAGACCCACTTCACATGAAAAAATCAGGGATGAATTAGGCAGTTCTCTCCACACATTTTGCTCTGTCCACTTCATAAAATACCACAGGAAAACATGCTCGTATTCTCTGAAATACCAGACAGAAATAGATAAATATTATCTATGCACAAGCAATCGCTCTGATTACAGCTTCTCCTGAAATATAACTCCCAGCTCTATGCATACTGGAAGATTTTTGCTCCCTTTAAGTGCACTTCCCTCTGAACTAAGCTGGACTTTCCCCCCACCTTCATAAACAACCACTGTTGCCCTCATTCTCATGAATTTGTTAGCATTAAAAGCCTGCCGCTTTTAAAATGCATCACTGTTAAAATTCTGAAGTTTAAATGATAGAATTTCTAAGTAACTTCCTGCCAAAGATTTATATCAAGTATTCTCCCTTGCATCTTATACAATATCATAAACTTAATGCCAAACAAAGAAAACAGTAAGGGAAAGCAGTTTGAACAGTGATCCCACTGTCTGTCCAACACATCAAAGCACACGATGCAGCTGTTCATAATGGGCAGGCACTCAAGGGAACACGTGAGCTTATGCCTGAATTTGATTAACTGGAAATGACATCACAATTCAGAACACAATTCTCTAATTCTAAAGCAGTAATCTGTAATGAGTTAGACACGCCTCACGTAGGACCTGCTTAGCTTGTAATCGGAAATAGCTGCTTTGTCATCTTTCCCCTTTTCAGCCTTTTCCATGCCAAAGAAATACAGGACAGAAAAAAGGAAATGTAACCTCTTACAACAGAAAACAGAAAGAGCAAATTTGCGCTTCAGAGATTAAAATCAACACCCAAACGACGAAAATATATGATAAACAAGAATGACAGAGTACAAGTGGTTGATCGCAAAGCCTACCATTGAAATGGAAATGCACTGTAAATGCACAATGATTTTTCTACTTCATCTATTGTTGACATTCCAGCTATGCTTCATTTTTAATTAGAATGAAAAAAACCAAACCCAAACAAATATAAACTTGAGTTGTCTCCAGAGTTGTAACATGAAATCTCAAGATTAAACACATTTCTGATGCAACACCACATGTGCAGGAATCACAGCATTCTGGGTACTATCTCCTCCAAGCTATATGATCTTCCAGCAGTTACTTCATCCCCTGAGGTACTCTGATGGACCACCCTGCCAAGCTGTGCATTTAAGAAGTATTCATGTCACCTAACACAGCAGCTCAAACTGTGAGCCAAGGGTCCCAGACTTCCCAGACAGCGGAATAGGCCAGGTGTCCTAGCAGAGTATTTAGAGTACTTAACGTAAGTAACCATCTGTCTGATTCCACACTTTAAATTGCCTTCTGAAGGCGTTTACCAGTCTTGCCCAATTCTGCAGTAGAAAAAGCCACCGACACAGGCAGAGTAACTAGCTTCAATCATGAATGCTTACTGCTGATTCAATACAGTCTGTGTATTTAGTGACCTTTAGTAAGCTCTATGATGTCTAATCACAGTCTGAAGACTGTAAGGCAGACAGCCAGAGGGGGACTTACTTGCCACAAGAAACAAATTTGTAATGCACAAATGCTCCATCTGTAGCACATCACACTCTTAAACCACTGATGTTAAACCCTGAGTCAGTTTCCTTGAACTTGCAGAGGACAATTATCTGTCATTTTCATTCACTAAGGGAAAAAAGAAACAAAGCAGTAAACTTTCGTCTCGTCACAAAAGTGAAATGCAATAATGTACGTAACACAAGAATCAAGCCTAAATTAAGTCACCTTGAAAAAAAACCCCACAAACAAGTAAAACCAAACCACAGTACAGTACAGGAATGTGCCGTTACTCTGAATGGGCACCTAACATTGTTCCCTGATTCACATGCCATTTATGCATGTCTTCAATTTTTTTAATAGTAGGCCTTTTTAGCCTTTAACAACTCCTCTTGCTTCACAAGAGAATTCTCTCCAGTACAGAGTCCCTTGCTGCAGCCCTGTGTCACGTGTAAAAAATGCAAATTGTACTATGACTCACTGTACTTCTCGGCCATTCTTATTTTAGTCACACTTTCTCAGTCTATTTAACACATTCAGGTTGTATTGTTTGGGGACTTTTTATACATGCCATCCACCTCAACAGCAGGATTCTGCTCAACATCGCACAAGTTTGCTTCCAAAAAACAAGGAAGGACTTAACTGCTCTGTTTTTCTAAGCATGGGGAAAAAAAAAAACCAATGAGGGAAGGACATATGCACAGCTTCCAAAATTCTTCCCTTGCAAATTTATAAGCATAGTGTTTTCCATCTGTTTCCAAAGAATGTCAGATAATAAATTACTATTCCACCTTCTGTTCTGGAAAACAGACCTTGTACTCATCATCTGCTCCCTCCCCCTCCATGTCTCTATCCACCTCCGTCATCAGTTCTGATTGATTATCCCAACAGAACAAATCAAAGAGACCTAGATACGCTCCAGTAAATTTTCCCTTTTTATTTACAATTAGATTTCTGGTATGTCCAAAGAACAGCAGGCATCTGGTCCCCACCAGTCTCAGAGGACAGACAGACACTATTCCCCAGCACTTTAGCCATACCTGACATGATAAAGTTATTACCCATGCATTTATAAAGTTATAGATATGTAGATGTATATAGAAGGGTAATATCAAAACTTCAAATTGCTAAAAAATATGCAGTGAACAAGATACAGAAATTATGAAGAGAACAAAATGACAGTGAAAAGAAGTCACTAGAACATATATTGATTATAACCCAGAAGAGCAATATATTTTCCCAAATCCTGTAAAATCTTTATTTGATTCAAAGATCTTTGTAAGATTCAACTAATTAAAATTTTATCAGCTCATACCTTTTATATACTGTCTGAAAACAGCTTTTACCTACATGGCATTTTAGTTCATAGGAAAATGCCTTGCATCATTACAACACAGCTCCACTAAAAATGAAAACTGAACTGGCTGGACAAGCGTAAGATTCCAAGCCATCACATCTCACCAGCTGCCTCCTCAGTCAGTCAGATCCCTAAAGCACAAATTTATGTAAAGATTAAATACCCCAATAGGGAAAAAAAAAAAAAAAAAAAAAAACAAAAAACAAAAACAAAAAAAAAAAAAAAAAAACAAGAACCAAAACCAAAAACCAAAAATGACAACAAAAAAAAAAGGCATTTTTTAAAGAACTTGTCAATATCCACGGATGGAGTCTACACAGATCCCAGTGTGCTGTGCCTGGTAAAAGAGAACTGTAATTACGTGTTAGGAGCCAGACCAACAACTGAACCTACAGTTTAAGAGGAGAAAAAAACAAAACAAAAAAACCCAAACCACACCGAACAACAAACCCTAAACCAGACAAAGAACATTAGCCCATAAATCAAACTGTTTCATGGTACTTAAACATAAGTGCATGAAGGCAGATTGCCAAATAAACAAGAAAGGATTTCAATTGCCCCATGTGCATCACAATAGTATCTTGTCCGATTAAGTCACTGTCCATGCAAACATCTTGATGCAGGTTTTAAAGAGTTACAGACTTATCATTTAGGTTTTAAACCTGCCCTTGTCCTGTCAAGCAAAGAGCTGGCTGGTGCTGGAGTAGGTTTTAAAACGTGAAGCTCATTTTTCTGTACTATGGAAGACTCCCATCCCAGCCAGGAGGAGACAAAGCCACCAGCTGCTGAAAAAGCACATTGAGCTATTGAACAACACAGCAAGCCCCCAGGGAAATACGCAGTTCAGTGTGTCGCTGCCCTAAGTTCTACACGCAAATCCAAAAAGTACAACTGAAGGATCAAAAGCCCAATGGTATAAACCATTCAGTATCTACAAGCCTGAAAAATGGCTGGAGATGAACTACCAGATTTTCGACTCCTCTGAGATGCCAGGTCCCTTCAAATACAGGCCAGACAGAAAGCAGATCTTGTCAATAGCAAAATGGGGAGCCTGTTTTCTTTGGAAGACCAGTCACTTGCAAATCACTTGCCAGGAAGATAGAGGAAATATATAGCCCTTACTTTATGGAGGGAGGGAGACTGGAGACAGACCTGTCCACACTCTGTAAGCAAGCACAAGAACAAGAGCTCTTAAGCTCAGACTAAAATCCTAAGAGAAACTCCATTTCTCTTGTGCAGCAACAGACTGAAACACCCACACGTTCTGAATTCAAAGTCAACAGAGGCAAAACTGCTTATAGTTCCCCCTCAGCCTGATAAAAAAAACAGATTACATGACGAAAGCAAGGTACTCTTGGGTAGAACAAAGCATTTATTCAAAATTTGTTCTCATGTAGCTTCCTAAAAATCTCCCCCACCAGCTTGAAATCAAGGTCCATATAAGACCCATACAATCACAATGTACAAAGGAAGTATTTAATGGCACAGACAACGCAGAAAAAGCCATGAGAGACGAAGTTACTGCAAGCCCACCTGAAGCACCAGCTCTACTAAGTTAATTAGCTAACTTTCTAGCCTGCCACAACTGTCACCAGCAGAACACCTATGGTTTTTCAAAGTTCTCTGCCCCAGCTATACAGTCTACCAACTGCAAAGGCAAATGTCTTCCCAGCAAGCCAAAAATGGTGAGCTGTTAACTGAATCAAAGATTACTCCAACTGCCCTTCTCAGAATAACAATTTCAAGGATGGCAAGGGAACACACCAGTCTAGCTCCTCTGATTAAGCTGAGTGCGCACAGAACTTGGCTCAGCATGAGCCTCAGGACCTTTGCTGAGAACCCTTTGTGTATCAACTTTACAAAAATAACTGTCATGGCCACTTCTACCCTTAGTGCTGGAATAAAATATGCTCCTGCCATACTCAATGCCCTTCAGCAAGTTGAAATCTATGTGATGCTAACCAAAGCTAGTACTCGTACAATCATTACCTGACAGAAATACTTTCTTCTCCTTATCAGGCCAACCTTCTGAACGCTGTGGTGTTTTGAGACACAATTCAGGAAAACCCAGCTGTCTATCAAATGCTGTCTGCACCAATACACAGGACCAGCTCCTTTGCTTAACTATCCTCTGGCAATGTTAAAGACAAGAAGATAAAAAAATTAGGCAAGTATGTCTTCTGATTTATCTTCCTAGTTCTAAAGATCTTAAAAATATGCCTATGATTGGCCTATCCCATGCAAAATATCAGTTCATTACTTCACTTTAGAAGCACAGGGTTAGGAAGAATACCATATATGTACAGACATGAAAAACAGGGAAGTATTACTGATCATCATCTTACATATGCTTCCCATTCCAGAAGTAAAAATCTCCCACCATACTTCACCAATAAAACAGCTCCTGGGTTTTTTTTTCCACAGAAAGCAACTTTATCAACAATAAATCAGTGCCACCTAGTGGAGTTCAAAACATTAACCTGGACCAGCACCTTCAAATCTTACCTGTCTTTTACTACACCATCCTTGATTTATGATACCTATAAACATCTAAATGAAATGAATGCACAAACAACGCAACAGATCTTCCCTGCAGCGCAAGCAGTTGATAAATACACTGGTACAACATGCATTTAAGGATTCCTCAACATCTTTAGATCTGCAGAAGCAACTCACGAAGACCAATGCATGTCTTCAGCAGAAACTCATCTTTAGAGCTATGGACCATGCAGCCATAGCTCTGCAGTCACAACAAACATTGGCAAAAGCCACCAGGAATGTTCAGTAAAATGGAAAAATAACATGGCAGCAATTTATTTTTCCAGCAGTTTTGAAAACAAGAATGCATAGGGAAGTTTCTTGTACAGAAGAGAAGGCTCAGGGGGAGATCAGATCCATGCATTAAAGTATCCGAAGACATAGTGCCAAGAGGATGAGGCCAGAGTCTTCTCAGTGGTGGCAGGCCATAGGACAAGAAGCAGCAGGCATAAACTAAAACACAGGAAGTTCCACTTGAACACGAGGTCTTGACTGTGAGGGTGACCAAGCATTGGAATAGGTTGCCCAGAGAAGTCATGGACTCTCCTTCCCTGGAGATATTTAAGAGCTGTCTGGCCACAATACTGAGCAATGTGTTCCAGGTGACCCTGCTTGAGCAGGGAGGTTGAACTAGGCAACCTTTGGTGGTCCCCTCCAACCTCAACCATGCTATGATTCTGTAAACAAAGTGACATCATTGCATGTTATTAAAAATATATATCAATATTCCTCTGTGATACTATATTTCTCTGTTTCAGCCCCTCTGCAAAGGCAGCAACATCGTTTATTGCTATAGAGAAGTAAAAACCGTTATCATTACCTGTGAGTTAATTCAAGCAACACTTACTTGAGCTTCTCTATTTCTGTTAAGATTTAGGATTGTTCCTATATGCCCAGTAGACAGGGAATGCCATGTCTAACTGTAACACTGTGCGTTATCTTTGTTAACAATTATGTTCAGAATTGGTTTGAAGCATGTACAAAGAAATATCATTAACCCATGTTCATAATGCATGGTGAATGCAAGGTGATCAATCTTATCCAGTGTTCTTCACACATGACATGAAAGGAATACAATAGAGAAGAAAACCTGAAACGGTTCTAGATCTTTTGCCTTACTTTTCTTAACAACTGACTCTTAAAAACCAAATACATCTCAAAACATTATACAATTCCTAAGGCTGGCTGCATAGACATGTCCTACAGCATGCAAGTGCATGCCCCAAATTAGGAAAAGTAAATCAGATGTAATGTAGCCTTCTAATTTTTAACACAATATATACATCAGCAGCATAATCAAAGCTGCTCCCATTTCACTGGATTTGCTTCTGATTCCTTTAATTGTAGGCAAGACAGGAATCTGCTATTAGATATGCTGTCCACAGTGTCCTGTAAGATAACAAGACCAGATCTCACTTATAAAAATGGAAAGCAATTACCCTGGCATTTGCTAGCAACCAAACACCAAAGTGCTTTTCTGTTTCCGGACTAGCAAACTGAAAACAGTCCAAACAAAACAAGAGCACATACCACAATTTAAATCAGAAGACCATCATTTGTGGTACTGAAATTCTAGGCTTTTCTATACATATGAAAGATGGTTATTCCATTTTCCATTGTTAAAATACCATCTCTGGGGTTTATGCAATTATAAGCAGGACTACATGTTAAGCCATGATGCAGTGTTAACACACAAACATTTAACAAGAACAGAAGCTATGGGTGAATTAGCTGGCTATGGAACTGATCAGAAAGATAAAAAAAATCTTTATAGAGAAACGCAAAAGCAATGGTAATTTCCTTGAGAAGAACCCATTCGCTTTTGCTGGTGTGAGCTCTGCATTCTTGTCTCATGTCCCCACATTTTACTCACTTTGCGAAGATACAGAAGACTACAACCACAGAGCAGGAGTATTTCAAAACAGTAAGTACAACGCATAGTTATGAATGAAATAGTCAAATATGGTAAGGACGCTGAAAGATAATACACCACCCCAAAGTTATGAAAGGAGGCTAATTCTCGTTAAAGCTTCCACATATCTAAGGAGTGAATTACGCATCCCGTATACAACAGAAGACTACATTCTCTTTCTGAAACATTTGTTCAGCGGGCTATCATTTTGGCAAAATACATGTTAATTTTACAATTACATCCAACTTTCAGTTGTTCCAATAAGAATACTGATACCCAGAGAGCTTACATTTACAATGCTATTATTTAGTGCCAATGTGAAAATAGTTTTAAATTTACATCAAATATGTAAATGCAGACTCTTTAAAATGCTTTCAGATCCAACACAACATCAGGCAGAGATATTTTTAGTTCAAATCCATTTAAAGTGCTAAATTCCAGGGGAATCAGCAGCATTGCTTTCACTCACCACTTCAACTAAATTCTTCTGGTCCCACTACTCATCGCACTCTTCAAGGAAAAGAGGATAAAACCATTCATCGGAATATATTTATCCTTTATTTGTTAGTATTTGCAGGTAGTTCTGTTTGTTCAATAACACTGAATCACAACTGCACTTGAACACAAAAAACATTGCAGAAATACATAAATACTGCAGTGCCTTAACACACAAAATAAGTTAGTTTGGGACTTGCTATTTTTATGTCAAGTCTTACTATTTGCATGCACCAATTTAGGTTCACAAGAAACTATAACTAGGAATACACAAAAGCTTCTGAGTATGGCACCAATTAGTCTCTAGACTCAGGGACTGCAGCTGGCTCCAAAGCCACAAGAAAACAGAATATTAAGCCATGGATAACTGCAACAAAAAAAAGTTAATGACTTGGTGACACATTTCTTTCATTTAAATCTAGATCCATTTTCACAAAACAAGTATTCTCCATCTAGAGACAGCTTCTTTTAAGCAAAGAATGTTTTGAAATCAGAATACCCTAGAACTTCCATCTATAGATAACTGCCATAGTCAGCCTTCTCTTTGGGGATTAACATTTTCAAAAGGCAGACAGTATCTAAAACAGAGAGACAGGTTATCAAAAATGTAAGTATTCATATTAAAATGAAAGTGACTGCTTACATTTATTGCCACTGTGAGAACAGTAAAGCATTTAGTTTTCCCATTTACCACAAGTTATCATTTTAGCAATAAAATGAAGCAAGTGCAAACCAAAACGTCTAACTACTATTGTATCAGCAATCACAAACCATTGTTATTCATTAAATATTTGAAGCGTGTCTGCCCTGTGACTAGGCACAGAGTACAGGAATAATACAAGGTAAACATACTTCATGTATTGTTTCCACAACTTTTGCCCCAAGCACAAAGGGCGCCTTTTTAACCTGAATAGTCGGTGTCTAGTTAGCAAAGTAATGGCAATGTAACTGCTTCAGAAAATGTACATTTAAAAAAGTGCAAAAATAAATGTGTATTTAAAAAAACACTTCAGTACACTGCAAGTTATCTTCTGGCCAAGAGACTGAGTAAAAGAACAGCTCAGACAGATAGGAGTTTGTTTAATGCATTACTTAATGATGTTCAGATTTGCTGGGGATAAATATAGAGGAAGATTTTCGTTCTTACAACAGCACAGAACGTAAGTGTGAAATACTATGAAATGTTGACAGACTAAGTGTTTTAACTACTAACAGTACTACCATTTAAGAGAGCTGAGAGTGTCTAGCAAGGAAAAAAATCACTGTGTACATACACTTTCTGTATTTCTTCCTAACCACCCACAGGAAATCATTATTGGAAACAGCAGGTCAAATTAATTTTAGGGTGAGTAGTAAGGCAGATCCTATGTGGGGGGAAAAAAATGCTTCCTCCTAAGGCTACTTTTTTTCCTCTTTCAATTAAATCCATAGTCTCAACACCTGCTGAAAAAAACATTCCCACGACTCATTTCAACTCGCAGGAATGCCCACTTATTTGCAAAGTGCAGTCTTTGGGCCAGGCTGCAGATTTCCATTCATCTTTACTCAAGTAGTAACTGTGAACCTTCGCCAGTAATCATGTTGACAGGGTGCCCACTTGACATGATCCCTCAGTACAGTGCCACAGAACAGGTGAGACAAGTTCCTTCCTGACTAATACATATGACTATCACTGATGTGGGTAACAGATTTGCACACATGCCTAAGCGCAGGATCCACCTCCTAAAGGCCATAGAAGCAAAGTGAACAAGAGCACAACCATTAAAAAGTCGCTTCTTTACTTTTAAACTGTAGATACAAAATCCCTACTATAATAAGCAATCATTACAGAACTGAGAGATTAACAACGTTCTTTCTTGTAGACATGTCCATCTGTGGAAAGACAAAACCTAGGACGGGAAAAACGCTACCAAGGTGAACACAACTATGAATGTGAGACAAGGTGTAGATCTAGCTATAGCTCGATCATAATAGAAAAGACAAAGAAATAACCACACAGAATTCTGGTGATAACAACAGGGAGAAAAGCTGAAGAGGACTGATCGATTCATAAAGATATTCACTTACAACTTCTTTCTTAGTATCTGTTAGTTCTGGCAGACTAAGTGTCCATAATTAGCACATACACACATTTTATTTCCTTAAAAGTACTACAATATGCCTGTTATTTGGCTAAGAAATACCTACTCTAGGGAGTATGTAGCAGATGCTGAACACCTTCAAGTTGCATCCTGCAGATCAAATCCAAAAGGATTTAGGGGACTACTGAGTAATTCTGTATGTCTGTTCACAACCCTCAATGCATGTGATACCTTTAAGGGATTACCTTTTGAAAACACTACAACTGAAACATGGTTACAGTAGTCTTTTCTTGTGAATTTCACAGGCTTATGATTTCAGAAGCTGCTTGTCCAAGCAGCTGTTGATTATGTTTTTCCAAAATGCTATACACAAGTGTCTGATGACTATTTCTCTCACTATTAACGTATGGAAAACACAAAATGAAGTTCTTGAAAAATCTGAATCAGCTGATCCTGGGAGTACACATTTCGCATGCTAGATCCTGAACTACATGAACGAGTATCTTAAGCATATTGGTAAGTGTTATTCATACCCACACTATAGAGAAACTTTTAAAAAGGGTTATTTATAAAGCTGTCAAAGTACACACAGGAGCGTACTGTACAAGTGCATTGTTTCATCATAATGATGCCACAGCTTGTGCAACTACTCAGAAGCCAAATATGAAGGCAGCTATCATTAAAATGCATCACAGATGGAAATATAACATCAATATCAGCTGTATATATTATTTACTACTACAATTAACCTCTAAACACCGGAAGTGCAATGTGCTTTATACGAAGAAAATAAAAGCACAAAGTAATGGAAAGTGTATTGCATAGATGATTCCGGGTTTTTTCCTTCTGACTGTAGATGTGGTAACCACAACAACATACAGGCAAAGCTTTGATAACATTACGAAAATCCTTCCATCTCTACCCTAGACCACACATAGTTGCACACATAGATCATAAACCCAACCAGTCTCACTAAAAGGAAAAAGAGAAAGCTTATCAAAAGGATGCTCTTCCTGTCTTCTCCCATTTAACAGCATTACAAAACAAACACTCCTCACATTCACAACAAACCACCTCACTCTCTGTTCAGCTAAGAAGATACCATTTTCTATTACTGATTGCAACAATAAAAACACTAAGAGCTCTGTTCCTGTGATTAATTTCTGGGAAGACTTTTTCAAGTTGAAAATCAACCTTTCAGACGCCTCTGTCTCCACTGCATTCACCAGAAACACAGAACCAGACTAGGTTTCACCTCTATTTATAACAGAAGCTGTTGATAATGCTACTTATAAGCACCAGAGTCACAAATGATTTGCAGGCCAATACTCCTACTCACTGTCCCACAGTTCCTTTCCAAATGAAATTCTGACTATAGCATATTCTCCATATATATATTATTTACACACACACACATCTTACATTCATACATCTTCTCATTTAGGATAGCAAGGAAAATCGTTTGAGAGCTATCACTCACCAAAACATCTCTACTATTCTGTAAAGCTCAGGTTTCAAAATCTCAGAATAAACAGGTTTGAGTGTCAGACTGTCAGACGCTTTCCTTGCTTACAGGAAAGGATGTTCAACGTTAAAGTAACAGAAAAGCTCACCTCTCCTGCATCTGCAGCCAGAACAGAGTACAAAGGTAGCAACTCATTAAGGTGTCACCCCATGTTGCTCTGAAGTAACAGCTGAACTACAGTACTAGAGCAGGCCTAAAAAATCTTGTCATTCCAAAACTTAGCAAACTGAAAATTTTCCCAGTCTTTACACCTTCAACAGTTTTTCTAGAGTTTTGGCAAAGCCTGAACATGTCACCAATATTTTGTCTTCCTAATTGCCTGATAATCCTCAGAGTGAGAGTATCCTGCATCCTGTAGATGACATCATACAATGATGAGTCACTCCCCTTTTAACCCTACCCCCAGTGTTGAGACTCCTTACAAGCCAAGACTGCTCCACATGAAACGCAATGACCAAATGGGACTGTTCTTCCACAAAACACTGCGCTAATTCTCCTGCATTCAGTGTTTCCACTTGAATGGAATAAAAACCCTTTTGAGAACAACAATTCCAGTTCCCCCCCCTCCCCTTTTTTTTTCTCAGGCGCACTATGGGACTCCTCAATGCATACACAATGCAAATAAGGCAAACTTCCTTTGAAAGAGTGATTAATATGCAAAGACAGCCTGCTTTTTCATGGGATGTGAAGAACCACCACCAAGTATTTCCAAATTCTGAGGTTTCTTCAATTATTCCCAGTGTTTATTTTAAACATAAGATTATGCAATAATACCACACATTAAGACCAATTTGCCAATATTGTGTAAACACTACCAAACTGGCTGTTCATCTTTTGTGTCATATTTAAATGCAGCCTTCGATATCCTAGATATGAAGGCACTGAAAAAAAAGGACTTGGATTTTTGAATCCTCTTCACGTTAAAAAGTCTGCATTTAAATCCTACCGCAAAGAACTGCACTATTCTGTTTTTAAGTAATGTTTGGGGGGGTTAAATAAATCACAAACATTTACAATCTCATAAACTATCTTAAATGACAATTATCTTCAGAACAAATACACTGCACTTCCAGTAACAATTAAAGCTACAATACTTGAAACATTTGGAAAAGCCCATTCAGATATGGAGACATAAATTTTCTATTTCATTTGTATACAATTCTCATCAGTACTTTTTATCATTTATCACCTGGTCGATTATACTTTCTACGTACAACTCAGCCAGGACAACTTTCTACCATGGGAAAGACCCTTCCATTTCAAGATCTGATACACCACACTCTGCCCAAAATGAGCTCAAGATGTAGTCTGAATGCGTTAAGTGACATTCACTTCTTAGTCTAACTCTTTATTTCATACATTCGTCTAAAGGTCCCTTCCAACCCAAACTATCCTATGTGTCTACGTTTCCCAACCTTTTCACACAGGTTTAAACAGTCCTTTTTGCATCCACTAACCAACATGGCAAAATATTATTATAAACAAACCAGTAACCAGTAACTAACATTCTTGTTTATCTTGAAGATTTCAAGGTTGATACATATCACTGGCATAAGCAAACAAAAAGGAGAAAAAGGAAAAAATAAATATTTCAATACCTATTTATCAGCACTATTTTCTAGCAGTAGCGATACTAAAATCACAGAATCATTGAGGTTGGGTCCAGACGGGTTCTGAATGCCTCCATGGATAGGCAGTCTGTTCCAGCAGAGTGTGTTCTGCTTTCTTATATTCTGACAGGATTTTCTCCATTCCAATCTGTGCCCATTGACTCCTGTCCTGTCATCACTGGATGCAACTGAGGAAAGCTTGGTTTCCTTCTTCATTCCCTCTCATCAGATACATATCCACATGAATTAAGATCTCTTCAGGTCTTCTCTTTCCAGGCTAAATGGTCTCAGCCTTCTCAGCCTCTCTTCGTACAAAAGATGCTCCATTCCCTCCTGCATCTTTGTGGCCCTTCACGGGACTCCTCCAAGAAGTCTGTGTCTTTTCTGCAAGGAGAGCCCAGAACTGGACACACCACTCCAAATGTAGCTTTACCAGTGCCAACTAGATAGATTTTAAGAAAACTAACCTGTCTTGTGTACTTTTAAAATCAATACCTAATTGTCAAAGTACCTATCCTGATTTACTAAGACCCAATTAATTTAACAGTCTCAAAAACTATAAAGAAAACAACAACATTTTTATTCAAGACATTCTGGAACACTTAAAACGGTCAAGATTTTCTTCACATGCATTCTGCCCTGGCAAACAATAACCTAATAATGTGATAGATATTTGTGTTAACTCCAAATAAATCAAATGGTCCCTCCATTCCAAGAAATTCACCATTTCACTGGATTTCTACAGTATTTTCCACATCATTCTACCAAGTTTATACTACATCAGGAAACTCCCAGTTTTCACAACACACCCTTGCAGATTGCTGTACCTGTCTTGTCATAAGATCTACGACGCAAATAGCTAAAGGATCAGCTACAACACATAATCATGTTACTGTCTAGCCTAAACTGAATTTTCTTGCATCAGATTTACAGATATAGGGTTTCCTCCCTGCCATTATAAATTGCTCACAAAAATAGTTGTTGGATCAGTTTCTGCCATACCCTGGTTTGGGGTCCCTCTGTGACCTGCTGTCAAGCCAGCTGATGCCAAGTTTACTACTGACTTCTGTGGACACCCTGTCTTACAGACCTTTGCTTTAATACCTTACTTTTCTGGGCAGTGAAGAAACACAGAACCAGCACCAGAGAAAGTGAACAACCAAAGACCTGAACTGAAAATCTCTCCTCCTAATTTTTAAATCTCAGGTCTCATTTTGAACATAGAGGAGAAAGTTGAGACATAGTTATCTTCAGGTGCAAGCATGTTATTTTCTTCAAACATAACATGGCTCCCTTGGCTCTTCTGCAAATATACAGGTCTAAATGATTACTTGATATCCATACTGATTAGTCACTTCTAAAGTGTGATGGCTTAAGAATTTGGCTAACTCATCCACGCATTAAGCATGGTACTATGTGAATATACCCACAGCTGCTGCTTCTTGAGAGACTGGAGTATCTTTAAGCAATTTGCACTTGCTTAGCAGGATAAACCTTCCATTGTTAGCTGCTCTCCAAAAATTAGCTTTGCCATCAACAGCTGCCTAAAGATCTGAAGTTATAAGGACTAAGGCTATTGATGCTCTACATTTGCCCAAACTATTAATAGTTTTGCTGAAGTACCTGCGTACTTTGCTTGAGATAAAATGAGAACTTCAGATGCAAAAGCATACAGTGAGGTCCAAAACACGCTATAACAGAAACTGCTAGGTAGCCTTGATCATATTCAAATATGCAGTTATCTACACTGTACACCTCAACACGTTCTGGCACAAACTTCTCATTTATCCTTGGGACGGTTTAGAAGCTACAGGTATAATTCACTGTATGGACAGCAATTATCTGCCTTATCATCATCTTGGCCAGACACAGGAGAAGCTCCTGCACTTGAACTGGAAGTGGAAAAAGAAATACTTTAATGTGAAGTTGATCCTTGATTTTTATCTATTCCACTTTCTTTAGGCACCTATACTGTAAACTAAAAACCACAGAAAAACCTTCTTCTGATACTTAGTAGTGACTGCCTCAGACATTTATAAACGCAATCTATCAGAAGGGCCTGACAGCCTGCCATTTGGCTCTCACGGGTAACTTCAAAAGGCAACGTCCCTAATGAGCAGCTGCAGCGGGGAAGCCGCATTTCAACACCATGAACTGAAAGGGCATAATGGCACTACCGCCAAACCCACCTAATTTACATCCCTTTGCATTAGCAAGGGCTTTAAACGATGGTAATGTGTTTTCCTAAACAAAAGAAGCCAGAGCCGTCATAGATCTGACCTTCAAGTTTGCTTCTGTGATTTTTATGTCTCAAAGTCTATTTGCCTGGTGGCTCTTTTTTCCCTCCAGGCCTCGAGTGTTGCGACGATAAGCGACACATCACTCCTATGAAAACATGCGCACAGGACACCACTCAGGAAAGTGGAGATGCCTGGGAGCTGTAGTTCTCTTTACAGACACACCCTCATTCAAGTCACACCCGGGCATTCTCCTTGGTTTAGAAAGCTATTGCAAGAAAGAGTTTTGTTTCCTGAATGTTTTTAACCTTTTAGATTTACGATTACATTGCTGTACTTATTTAATCTCACATTTCAGCTCTCTGTGAGCATACAGAATTGGGAAATCTACAAAGACACCATCTTTTCACTGCACCTGAAAAACACTGCAATGGCACCTAGTTGAATTCTTTCTGATAGTTCCCTGTATAAAAGCTACGGTACATACTTCTGAAGAAGATCACTTCTCCAAGTCTGCTTACACAGGCATCTCTGGAAGTTCATAATATCTTACTATTTGCAAGTGGTGAGTGAAGTGTACAACAGAATTATTACTGATAGATCAAATCACATTTAAGTACACTGCTGTGCTAAACCCACACTTCAAAAGCCACAAAGAAAAACAAAAAAAGAATTTTGTGCTCTCTATATAAACAGTATCATCAGGTGTGTTAAATAATGAGTTGAAATGCAGGATGGCCTTTTAAATGGCAAAATAAAATGTGCTTTTGTCTCTTACTAAAGCTATTTTTCTGTTCCTCGCAGACTGATGGCAGCAGATGCGCTACTCCCTCCTCCTCCCCCATCAATTGGTTCTGCTTTCCTGCCAGCAAGTCAAAATAATTCTATAGCACTACTCCCCCCCCCAAAAAAAAAAAAAAAAACCCCAAAAAAACAAAACAAACAAAAACACACCCACCCAAAAAAAAAAAAAACCAAAAAAAAACAC
>NDXB01014387.1:134426-157220 GCA_002631895.1 Agapornis roseicollis
GGGGGGGGGGACCCCACCACAGGCTGTCTCCCTGCCAAACCCAGCAGCTGCGTAAAGCAGGGCAGCAGCGGCGGGGTCCGCCCGACCCCATTGTTTGCGCGGCCGGGTCCCGGCACTACCCCGCCCCAGACCCCAGCAGCTCCCCACTGCCCCGGCGTACCTGCGGTTCCAAGCAAAACCAACGTCCAGGGCAACACGGTGGCTAGCAGCATCGCAGCCGACCGAGGGGACAGAGAGCCGGTCGTGAAATAGCCTTTTCCTGCAGTTCGGAACAAACGCAGCTCACTTCTTTTACGTTTATTTTCCCTTTTCCCCCTTCGCCTTCCCTCGCCGCTCCTCCCGCTGCCGGCCGCGCTCCGTCTCCGTTACCGCGCGCTCCCCACACCGCCTTCTGCCGGCTGCGCTCCGGCCGCGTCCCGGCTCCGCCGCACTGAGTGACAGGCGGCCTCAGCACCGCGGCCCGGATCCCTGCGCCACCGGCCGCGCGCGGCGCGCCTGAAACCGCCGTGTTCTTCCACCCGCGCCCGCCTCAAATAGTACAGCGCAACCCGCGGAGAGAGGGTCGGGAGCTCCGAGAGGCGCTGCCGGTACCCTGAGAAATGCAGTGCGGATCATGGAGCCGGCCCCCGACCCGCGGAGGAGGCTCCCGGGGTCAGGCGCGCTAAGGCTAGGGGCAGGGCGGCGGCGGTGGTCCCGTAGGGGGTGACTTATTGCCATAGAGGAGACCGGAGAAATTGATCGGTGCGCGGCTTTGATTTTTCTCTGCGGTTTAGCCTGCATATGCATAAGGAAGTACCTGCAGGAAGGCAGGTGGGAAACCAAGACAGCAAGGAAAGGACATTTTGTCACTCCCCTACACTTTGTGTGGGCTTTTGTTCCATTTTTGTATTAGGGTGCCAGCCAGAGCCTGCTCAGAAGGCACTGAGCCAGGAGTTCCCACAGTTCTCCTAGTCTCAGGAGTTGCCATAGTTTTGCCATCTCACTTGTGGCAAAAGCGAGGACAGAACTGTGGGTGAAGAAATGCTGGGCGAAGGAAGGAGGATGGCCACCCTTTGAACCATTTCTGCTAGGCCTTCCTTCACATGGCTCCCTCCAAGTACCTCCAACTCACGCCAACAGTACACCAAAGCTGTTCTAATGAGTTGCATGTTTGTGCACATATACAGGCTATCTTGAAGTTAAACTAGTTGTCTACACCAACACCCACAGCAGCAAATCCGCAAGATCCAAGAGGCAGTGGGCACTCAGCTACAGTATCAAGGATCATGTGAATTCAATAGGGGGTTTACAGAAAAAAAGATAACGGTGGAAGTCCATTTTGAACTACATTTACATTACAATCAACGAAGCCTGTCTTTGCCAGGCTATCATGTCTTAACAGTGGTCCTCCAGCAGCTTCCCAAACTACAGGGATTGGCAAGAACCCTCATTACTTGAGGATACTATTTACTTGCGTTGGGATGTGTGCTTTAAAGGGGAGAAAGTTCTTAGGAAAAAGCAATAAAATTTAAGCTTTTATTTTATTCAGGTGTAGCCTGCAGTTTATGTTTTCATTTCATTAGTATTAGAAAAAAAGCACTTAAACTGAAGTAGACTTTTGTCACAACATGCAAAATAATTTGGCTTAGTTAGCTAATTGTAGTTGCCATCTAAAATGAAATTAGCAATACCTAGACTAGTTGTGAACACATAAGGACTGCTAATGAGAGACATTTTAGCAGAAAACTGCCAGGTAGAAACCATTTAGGCAAAGAATAGGTGGCTTAGATAAACTGACAAGACCCTTTGAACACAATTTGACACCAGTACTTCAACAATATTATAATTCAGTCAGTCCATTCCAGTATTTTGCTGTTAGTGGTCCCAAGGATCACTCCAGGCCAGACCATATTCTTTTTTCCTTTTCTGCTTGAGCAATCCCTTCCCCCCTTTTCATTTTATGAAAACCTTTCTCTAAAAGAAACAACAAAATCACTTATTGCACTGTGATTGAAAACATGCCTTCTCTGCTCCTTTGGTCTACCTAGCCTCATACTGGATTGATTATCTGCAGAAAGCAACCTTGCTCAAGCATGCCATGGGCTATTACTTGACTCCCGCTTCTCCCAGTTCACAGCAGTCCCCACTATCCTGCAAACATGCTTGGACTCTGTGTTTTCCCTTCACCTCCAACATAAGGTCACTCATCCAGGAAGATGCCAATATTAAATTCAGGTTTTTCAGGTCATACAGATGCTCAGCTCAGACCTTTTTGGAATAGAAACCCAGCCTCTCACTAGGAGTATTTGTTTGTGATAAGCCTCAGAAAAAAAAAATATCCTTTATCCTGAAACTAGAGAATCTCTGAACACATTAGGTAGTGTGCTCTTTATGATAAGAGGAAAAGTAAGTTTGCATCTGTTATCACACAACTTTAGCAGATTAAATCAACTAGTGGCCGTATGAGAGAGGGAGGATCTCTTATCATCTGTCATACCAGAACATCTTGCAAGACTCCCACCTTGTTTCTCCATCCTTTCAACTGCTGGTTGACAAATGTGGATAAACATACTTGTGAGCCATCTGCTTTCTCCTTGGGTCTCCCCTCCTCTCTGCCATCAACTTCCTCAATGAGCTTGTCCCAGGAAAAAGTAACCCCTTTCCCACCCCCCCCAAAGATAACAAAACCTGGTTTCATGAGATGTGGTCTTCTTTTATACTGTCTCCACCAGCTGGATTTCTGGCACTAGGGAATTTCTGAGTCTCTATCCTGAGCAGTTAAATAAACTCTTTTGCGTTCAGCCAGATTAGTGTCCAATCACTTCCTACAGAGAAAAGAGACTGAGTTGCCATACCATCAGAAGTAGTTCGTAGAATTTGTTCTGGTTCTCAGAGGTCTTACACAAGTGTCTATTTCTTTCCATTCACTACAAAGAACATCCAGATAGACAGCTACCTTGTAAAAATTACACTTATAGCATTCATAATAAGAGGTCTGGGTGTGCACAGGTCATTATATATTGAACAAGGAAGCTATAACACTAATTCATAAGATGCAACTGTCCATTTTTATAAGCAGGCTTTACTATGAAATCTGTCGTCATCTCAGCAATACAGTGAAATACTTGCAAAACAGTATTTGTATGTGTTGAACTATAGTCTCACATAGAACATTTAATCTAAGGCAACTCTTTTCCCTAAAAGCTGACATTGCGTAACATTGGAACAAAAAGATATGTGAAGAAAGATTGTTATGTACAACTAATAGCATGAATTGTTATATACTAAGTAGTTTGTATTAGAGAGACAGTGTATCTTTATGTTCATCCATGACATAGTCCTAATCCTCAAGGTAAGTAAAAGAAAGTACTCACGTAGAAGTCAGTGTAATAAACATCCCAATCCCTCTCCAACTCTGTGACAGAGCAGAGTACAGGAGAAGCAAGGGGCACCATTTCACTTGTAGCAGCATTCCAAAATCATGAACTACAAGTACATTACCTGAAACATCTCCCCCCAATCCTTTATTTTTACCATTAAGAGATGTGTATAGGCCATGTGCATACATTTCTTTTCCTTAATCTATAAATTAAAAATGGCATATCACACAGATTTCATTGGGTACTTTGCACAAAAATGAACAGGCAATTTGGATCAAGTTTACTCACAGGTTTAAAAACAGCAGCAATGGTATCTCTATTAAATTAATGCTACTTCTACTATGCAAACATGAGAGCAAGTAAACTAGAGACTTAACTATAAAGGCATTTCACAGAAAGATTAGAAAATAACCCTCTGTAGGCAGCATTCCCCTTTTTCTGACATAACTGTTCACTGGTTGGTATTTGAGGCAGAATTATTACAGGATGAACTGGAAATTCTCTATGACTTGAAAGCATCGTGTGGGGTCAGGAGAGGACTTCAGCTGTCAAACTAAAGAAATAACGTAGCAGACAGTTATGTTTTGTAGTCAGTCTTTGAGAAAAGTTTACAATCTAAAATTGCTACTGAGGTCAAATCCCAAGATTCAAACCTGATGCAACAGGACAGTAATAGCCATTGCTATAATGACAGCTGTTGTATGTTCATCATTGGAAAGCAGCATAAATAACTTTTATCAATTTGACCCTTATGCTAGCATCATTAAGGAGAGGTAGTCTGCAAAGAATTACTTGGGGTTTTCTGTGGGAACCATTAGATCCAGATTTTAAAACCACAAAGTAGACTTATTACTTATTTGTAGGCTACAGAAAATGGGCATAATTAGTGGCGCACTAAGGGAATGCACTTCAATAGTCTCTCTGGTCAAAGCATTGCTCCATGCTGCATAGTTATTATGATGGATAACACCATTACACAAAATGCACCTCAAATCAATATTTTTCTTCATAGGTAGGGAATACAAGCACATAATACAAGTCCCTTAAAATATCCTTCTGTTTGTCACAGATTATTTTGCAAAGGGAGTCTTACAGAAAAAAAAAGAAGTATCTTTCCTTCCTCTTTTAGATAGTAAGGCTTTACAAAACTTACTATTAAGGCTCTTCTGGTGATGCCATAAACCACAGGCATGAAGAAGTAGTAATCAGAATTTGAGAGGTAAGATTACAGTCCAGAAATTCAGAGTCTTGGCACTAAAACTGTCTCTATACCTGGAACAAACCCTAACATTGATCTCAGCATTTATCCTACTCTGGGATTCAGCTTGTCACAGCTGTGCACATTGGTAATTGTTCCATGCACAGAACTAAGAAAATATGCACATGGCTGCTGTTAACCCATTCCTGAAAATATCCAGGCAAAGAGACTTAATGAAGATAGTATGTCAGTTTGACACACAATGGAACTGTCATCTGCAATCTAATGGCATTCCTAGATGTTATCTGGCACTTACTTCCCATGTAGTTTTGGAAATAAATCTTCGATCTTTGAAGTGACAACTTTAAATTTAATGTGTATGCTTCCATGTATAAAATGACTACACTTACAGTGTGCAATATATGTCTCATTTTAATCTTTTTATTCTCTCTAGTCAAATCTGATGTTTCAATTCAGAAGAGAGACTCTCAGCTGATCAGAATCACAGAAAGCAAGGGGGTTTTAAGAACTACATCAGGATTAATTGCCTGTTCTTTTACACTCTTGCCATGGTATCACTAGTATTTGTTTTAATTTGAAGCATTACGGTTAGCTAAGGCATTTAAAGCATATCCATCACCCAGTGCCTCTAAATAATAGCATAACCATCACATACCTAGCTATTTTAAAAGATCAGCTGTTCTACTTTTATTTATATTAATGTTAATGGGAAGACTCACCATCATGTCATGTGAAGGAATACAAGTGTAAAACCAGTATACTCAAAAGTAGAATAGAAGATACTAGAACATTAGGATGTCTCTGGCTAAACATTTGGTAGCAAGTAATAAATGGTTATCTTAATTGGAAAAATCCATCCCTCAATCTGCTTTTATTTAAAAAAGTATAAATATGCCTGACAGGAACATTCAAGCACATACGAAAGTTATGAGAAACCACATTCTATCAACATAGAGCTCCATTTCACATTTAGTCCCAAGCTAAACAGATTTTTTTCCACTGAACATATCTAAAGCATAAATGACCAGAGTTGCTACAGTTAGCAACTTAATGAATGTTTCCCCATCCCCAAACAGTAAACAAATTACCCATGAGACAGCATAAAAGGTCTTTTATAAGCCTTTGCTCCTCTTCTTCCTTGCCACAAGAGTGGTACCTGCCTCTTTCCAAAGAGGGTCAAAGGTAGCTCCTTCAAACTCAAGGCTCCAGAAGTTGCGTCTTGCCATTCTTTCAATTTCTGCACAAGCAAATTTTACCAAGTAGGTGACAGAGTAAACAGAATAATGCAATGGGGGATGTGTGCAAGTTATAAATAAAATGTAAGCTTCTGTCTTCATCAGGGGAGAAAAGAAAACCAGGGAATAAATGGAGATTTGAAACTATGGCAGTAAAGGAAATGCAATGTTAAAGAAGCAATAATAGTTCTGCAAACAGTTTTCGTATTGTTTTGTATCTGGCACACAGCACATATTTATGTATTTCGAAGAAGACCCATCTGCACTGTAGCCCGAGAAGACGGCCTGTTGCTGGGGATATTTCCCCTTAGAAGACTTGGTGCTACAAAACTTCATGCTCAAAATCCCCTCCATCAGACCTGAAAGAGGGTCTTTGGCTTCCTACTAGGAGTCTTCACTGTTCCCTTTAGTTTCTATTATTTACACCCTGCTTTTAAACAGTAACCAGAAGGCTTTGTCCTCTGCTTTTCCACATACTGTCCAGTTGTATCACTAGCTAAAGAATTGCAGCTACATCTGAAGTTCTCTGAAGCAACCTGAGCAGTACCAGTACTGTGCTTTAAACTTCCCTCTAGCTGAAAGGCAGCTAAGCAGGATTATGCTGATTGCATAAAAACCCCACAGGTAGACAGCCACTCAAACAGAAGAAGGAAAAATTCCATTTAAAAGCCACCCCTGAGCATAGTTTAAGGCAACATGGCAGCATTTTCTCCTGCCTTTCAGGGCTACCTTCTGTTTCCTCAGCATTTTTAGCTGCAGCTAGATTTAAGGCATAGAAGAATAAGGCTAGTAATAGAATCTCAATCTCTGATTTTGTTTTCAGCCTTATATGTCTCTCAAAATATTTTAGAGAGGATAAAAATATGAGGAAAGTAATGTTTCTATTTTGGCATAATGATCTTAAGATGGTGCTGAAATGCAGTGAGAAAGAAAAGGTCCTAAAAATGTCTTGCTGTTGAGGCAGATTCATTGTTCTTGAACTGAATAGATCCTCTGCTTTATTACCAAAGACTGGATCGAGGCTTGGGGATACATAATATCCTGGAACCAAATCAGGTTGTTTTGAGGCAACTACTCAGGCATATCTGGGCATTTGCCTCATTCAGGATGTTAAAGTTCAGCTCCGAAATCTTTTGGCACTACGTTAATATTCTAATCTTTCCCATAACCACTCTGGTAGCATACATAAGGTGCATGTTCTCTTGTGAGAATCACCAAGTGATGCCAATACAGCTGCTTCCCATTCAATCCAGATTATGTTTTTCAAAACTTTGTCTGGTGAATCTTGCCTTGATTTCTGAAGTCAGTTTTTATCGCTGCTGTTCTTGCAATGTAATCTCCAGTCCAAATTAGTATTAAATAAACTCCTGAATACCAAATGATAGAATGCAGACAAACTGTCCATTGCACTTGCAGGGCAGGACATTGTCTGTTATATGAAGCATTTCACATTAGTAGATGTGGCAGTTCGTATTTACACATACAGGTAAAAGGTCTTAGGCTAGCATAAATGCTAATCAGGCTGTCACAATAGGATTAGGGTGATGTCTGGGATGCATGGTATTAGCTCTCTTCACAGGATAAGTTTCATCTCTAACGAGGTAGTTGTTAGGTAACACATAAATGGCTCTGTGCCTATAGGAATAACATGAGCAATACAAGATGATGCATTTCTTTTGCAGATGTCTACCATCTGCAAAGTGACACCAGCTTTTTTTGGAGGAGGGCTGTACTCATTATGAGAGAAAAAAAAGACAAGACTTGCTAACAGCAGAATCCTCTTTGAAGACTTCAAGATCTTAGTCATGGAGGGCAGTTGGGGATATAGGCGGCATTTGGCAGACAGTTTGTCCCTAGGGTACATAACTTCAGGCATAAAGTCTAATCTAGATCAAGGAGTTCTTTGTTTCTAAGTATGTATTGGACCACTACTTATAAGCATGACTTTTTTCAGCATCCTAGTCAGGACCATAAACAATCTAACTGGTTTCCCTAACAGTATCTACGAGGCAATTTTCCGTCATTCTCTATTCTGCACTGAGTGAAATTTTTATTTTCAATGATAGAACAAGAAGTCAAACTCCATACGAGAAAATAGGGTCCACATAATATATAATTTCTGAAAGGGAACAGAAGCACAGAACATACTAACTGTCCTGATGGTACCAGGTCAAACTATATTAAAGGCTATTAAATATCATATTTCATGTGACAAATCTAAACTGTGATTTGTTCTTTCAAGAGCATTTAATGTTGCAAGGCCTTTGTATCTTGCTCTCTTTGGCCATTTTTAGGGTTATTTTCTTAATATGCCAATTCTGTATTAGAAGGGACATAAAACCTTTTCTTCTGAAAGCCAAGCTATCCTAACAGAGATGTTTTCTGAATGGAAGTCATTGCCTTTCTACAGTGCACACTCCCCTTCTATTTCCTTTTTTTTTAAGCCTAAAACAGACCCTTGGGCATCCTAACCTTCATTGGCACAAGCACTATATCAGAGGAAATGACTCATAATTACAGCAGCAATCAATATCTACAATGCATTTCTTTCCTAGTATCACTAAGAGTCAGATATACCCATATACACAGGCCATTAAATATAGCCATTTGTAACATGCTTAAGTTTGATACCAGCATTCACTTTATAAATGATAAAATCGTTATGAAAGCTGTTGCAGCACTGCCAATTTTGCAGTTTTCCATCTTGTGTATCTGACCAAGCTTGATTTCTGAAATAATCCTACCAACAAGAGTCTTCTGATCCTTAGGGCAGTCGAAAGACTATGTGCCTAGGGTCAGGTTAATATTTCTGTAGCAGTATTTGACTTTAAATGTACCTGCGCATTCGTGAAGTGTTAATAAATCAGCAATGTGGTAGCAAATACTAAAGGGTCACGTTTACACAAAATGCTAGGGTTCCCTAAGGTACATAGCTTATTTCACACAGTTCTTCTGAGCTGCTCCTTAAAGTTAACATGGAAACCTGTGTAAAATGAAAGAAATTGTTGAAGGCTTCCCTGAGGCCTCCCTGTCCCCTGAGACCCCCCCACAGGGGACACTGGGTTTCTGTGACTACTGAAGTTTTTCTACCAAGAATTTTGTAGAGTAGCAGCAGAAAATTTGACATTGCCTTGTTTCACTTCACTCACACTTGAAGGTGCTGGGTGAAAGCTCAGGAGCCCAGTGGTCTTCTAAAACTATTTACAGTACTTGGCTTACCTCATTTTCTTGTTCTCCCCTTATCAGCTCTTGCACCATCTTTACAGACATTTGTTAAGCAAACGTTATTCTTCTTTTTTCTCCCAAGATTAAGTGCCAAAGCAGTACACACGGGCTGCACTTTTTGTGACGTTTTACATGATTTCTCTGTACAGGCAGTGTCAAGGAAGAAATGGAGCTGAAAGCTAGCGTTTAAATAGAGGAACACAACACCCTTAGTGGAGCACACTAAGGGTGAGATTCATTTCAGCTGGGTTAATCTCAACATCTAAAGCAGAAGTCAGGAACAGGTCAAATAGAGACACCTGTCAGAGGAGCAGTGGGGAGATGGTATATGTGTAAATATTTTCTAAAGTACTTTCTATTATGTAATAAACAATTTTTTTGCCCATTGCCCCAGTTCACGATTTAAGAGCATGTACAAAGTCGCAAAAGAATTCATCTTGGCCCAAGGGAGTTGTAGAACGCTGTGTGGCTTTATCGCTAGCATGACAATGCAATCTGCCAAATCCTGCTCTTCATACAAGTTACAGAACAAATGGAGAAATAGAAGGATAATATAATAGCAGAAGATTTGGTTTCACATTTCTGAGGTCTGTTTCTGGTGCACAGCTACTCAGTCTGAAAACAAGACTGAGGCCATACCTACTGCCTAGTGAATGGGTCCCCTGCATGTGATCAAACTCTTGTTACTTGTGTATTTATGATACTTGTGGAATTTCATTTACAGATGACCTTACATGCTATAGCGCTCATCAGAAATGGCATTAACTTCAATGAACAGACTCCCAAGGTGAAATTAAAGTTGATCATTCAGAAGTTCTTGGTCTGTGTTTTTAACAAATCTGCTGAGGATGAACAGCAGAAGATAAGCAGACTTTTCTTTCAAGATAAGCTTTACTTTCCTGCCATGTGAGATACTCGTGTAGTCAGTGAAAAGAACGTTATTAAAATGTCAATAAATAGTAATTCATAGAAGATAAGGATTTGTCCCAGGACCTTCTCTTGGAACTTTAGTTTGAAATCAATTTCATGTGAAATTTAGGCTAAGAGTACAACTACCATATTTTTTTACAATGCAGCCACCAGCATTTCCCTAGCTTTTCTTTTTTGGATAGCTTATGATCTTTCGTGCATCTAAACCAAGTTTGATTTTCTCAATTGACTTCAGAAAAGAAATAATTTTGTATTTCTGGATGTCTTTATAGATACTTGAGTAATATCCCAGTTTTAAATTGGTCCTTATGTATGAATAGAGGAGTCGCTTTCTACACTGCTCTCCCCATCTGTAGCATTACAAAGAGCACTTGTCAGCTGTTTGGTCAGTGCTTGACATAAACAATCACAGATGAGTGCTTCAACACATTTCTCCCTTGAATACTGATATTCAGGCAAAGATGTCCTTTGAAATCAAACACGTTTTCATAAACAAGGAAAGAGAACAAACCTTAAAGGCATCATGTTTGTCTTTGGGGTAGCTTGTGAGAGTACTGACAGCAAACAGTTCCTAACAGCATCACTGCAGAAGTAGTATTTGAACCACTGTCCACACAGAGCAAATCGAGGGAGGCAGAGGATAATTACCTGGCTTTGGCCTCTGCCAATAGAATTATATGAACACTGTACTTGTCATGTATAACATTATGGGATCTTTAATGTTATTAATTTATTACAGTCATTTAGTAAGGTAAGAACACAGGGTTTCTACTTCATCTATAGGCTGACACCTCTAGCTCCATCAGTGTGATAGCAGGTCAACATATGCAGCAAATTGTGCCATTCACATCCCTACCAAAACACTTTGCACCGCCTGAGAAAGATTCCTTTGTTCTGATAGGAGCTTCATCTTACTGTATAACCTGCAGGATTACAGGACAGGGTCACAACTCAAAGCACATTGCTGCCAGTGGACAGGAGTGCATTCAGACTGTGGTGTTCATAGAAAGATCATTTATTTGGTAAACTGATTAATGTCTTATTCCCACCAGTTTACTGAAGGAAGGAGATTGCTGTATGGGCTGCCTGTTTGTCTCACTGTCTCACTGCACATCTAAGATGTTGTCAATAACATGCACTGCTTCAGTGGCTAACTAGTATAAATTTTTCACAGTAAACTTGTGACATTCAGATCAGTAAAACCAGAGCTGTTGAAGTGATCTAGCCATGGCATCTGCTTCCTGCATTATGTCTATTACATAAAGCAAAATAAAGTAGGATACACTGTGAATAGCAATGGTAGCAGTTAGTGCTGTTGGAACTGGCTGCTCCACTTTGCAGTGCAGCATTCCAAGCTTACAGCATGGAGATGTGCTGCTTAGAGGAAAAAGCAGCTTGCTTTCTACTCAGGAAGATGCTACCTGCAGGTCACATGAACATATGGGAAACTCCAAGTCAGTCTTCTGCAACAACTTGTACAAGCATTATATGATCTCTGTATAGGTGATGCATGGAAGAAGAAGACCCATACTTTATACCTGCATTTCTGAAATATATTGTCTGAGCCAATTGCCATAGGGTTTTTATGGAACGTGGTTTAGCTGTGCAACTGCCATAGGATTTTTATGGAGCATGGTTTTGCTGTGGATTTAACACAGACTCTAATGCAGATGGATCTCAGGTTTGACTGGCAGCCATAGAAGCCACTTCAGATATAACAATTTTCATGGTCTTCATCACCATCATAATTAGAGTTTTCAATTTTATTTTACATAATTGCATATAGAAAAAAAGGCATTAGAGGCTCAGGGACCTCAAGTTTCTTGACTTCAGAAGCAATTGTGACTAATTCCATTAGACTGTACCCTGACTAAGTTGTCTTACTTTCCAGAGAAACAAAATACAGTGAAAAAAAGAATACAATTAAAAATGAAAGGTTTCACTCTCTCTGCCGCTCATCTGTGAGAGGAAGGTTTCCTATGACTCTGACAGATACCTTGCAATGATCTGAAGGCACCCTGGATCATTTCAGCCCAGCCTCCCTTACCAGGCTGTGCTAGGGACGCACTAGTGTTAGCCAGGGTTCATTACAATGATCACACATCATGCCTCTCTCTGCCAACTTGGCAAGATGGTGACATTTTTGTTTCAGTGTTTGCCAAACATGCTCTGTGGTTTTTGGGTGGGTTTTTCTGAGTGTTTCAGAGGATTGGTTGTTCCAGGCTTTTGGCTTCTTGGAGAGTCACAGCACCATCTTCTGCCTACTGCTCCTATTAGTTCCCCCATCTTCCCTTGCTTTTACACTCCAAGCTTTTCTACACAAACCTATCAATCATGTTTTCAGAGTTCCTCAGGGCATTCCTTGCGCTTTCCCAGGAATTTAAGGCATTGTACTACGCTCTGCCTGGTCTGACAAACTCAAATTCACCTTAAGACAAGAATAGGTTCATCCACCAGTGTATGGATTCTGAGATGTGTATGATAATCTTGCATAAAGGTAGGGTCCTAAGCTGGGGAAAAGAGAGTGGTCTGATATGCTGTGCAGAGATGAAGGTCATTTATATTTTGCCCTGGAAATCTGTTCTTTCCAAAGTCCCTTGACAGGTAAGGGTGGTTATGATTTGCATCATCATACTGAAATCCAAGCTGCTGCAGAGATAGAGATATTTGGGCTCAGATTCCAGTTTTCCTGTATTGTTGCCTTAATCCTACTGTTAATTACTGTATTTCTCCCAAGAGGAACTAACATGAAAGAAGGAAACCGAGGGCTTACATTACATTTCTGTTTCAGTCCCGACTGAGCTATTTTGATCACAAATTATTTTGCTAGCTGCTGTGGCCACTGGTTCTGAACATCCACTTTGAGACATGAGAAGGCAGTAGTCCAGTTATGGTCACAGTCACTCAAAACTCTCTTTCCAAAAGCTGGGAATCTGGGGAAAAACAACAGCTGAAACTTAGTTGCTACATAGAGAAAATAATAAAAAAAGGAAAATAATATAACTCAAAAGAAGAACTTTCTGAAACAAAATGGTTAGTTAAACAAAACAGTTAAAGACTGCTTCATTAATGCATTAAAAATAGATGTCTGGATGGAGGCTGTTGTGGGTGACTTCCTGGTATGTGAATAAATCAATGCTTTTGGTGAACACAATGTAATGGAGGACCTTAAATCCAGTTATTAAACCTGCTTTTCTGTGCTATAG
Organism: Agapornis roseicollis; assembly: GCA_002631895.1. Taxonomy (NCBI): domain Eukaryota; kingdom Metazoa; phylum Chordata; class Aves; order Psittaciformes; family Psittacidae; genus Agapornis; species Agapornis roseicollis. Next base: position 147,601 of record NDXB01014387.1, read on the forward strand.
CTGTGTTTATCTCTCCTAGTGCCTCTTCAGCCCTAAAAAGCTCTGTCTTTTTGCTACATATTGCTAGTATGGAGTTTTGCCAAAGCAGATACCAAAGGGTTGACAAGACAGGAGCACTGTTGCTTACTCCAGTGACCCTCTGGATATTGATTGCTGAGGACTTCTGTTTCTGTGATCAAGCAGAACCCCTGGGAAATTCCATGGTTGGCAGGCAGCCTGTATCTATACCTCACGCATAGGCTGTAGGTTTTGACAGTGCTTTTTTTTTTTGTGGAATCATGCTTCAATTCACAATGCACTATTAGAAAAACAGTTCAATGGCCAAATATGACTATATTTGTGGCACACTGTGTTCTTGTTAATATCTGTAATGAAAAAGATCTATTAATATTTGGAGTTAGAAGATGAATAAACGTAATTATATTTCTAATGTTCTGGTGCTGGTGATCTGTGACAGTGTTAAAAACCAAAGCTGAAATAAAGGAACCATAACTGACAAACCACAGACTTTCCCTTTCTGCTGCTACTGAATGGTTAGGAATAAAGACTGTAAACTGTGAGCAGGAGACAAAATACTTGGTTCAGAGCAGGTTTGAGTGTTATGATTCACAACAGCTGAAAGTTGTTGTGTTTGAGTGTGAGTGGTGATTTTCTCCTGGCCACTCTGTAACAACTGTGTCAGTAAATACAGCCTTTCTTGTCATTTGTGCCTGACAAAACAGCCTGCTTCCATGAGAAAAAAGCAGATTCCTGAGATTTAAGGTGGACCAGGCCAGATGTTCCATCCTGTTAATAATCTAGAAGCACCTGCAAACTAGAAAATGAATCTTGTCTTGAGGGAAAGCACCACAGTGCTACCTGGACCCTAGGTTCTCTCAGAAGGGAGGCTTTTTATTCTTTTTCAATGCTTGATTTTCAGTTGTGGTTTCTTTTGATGAGTTCATTTGCCTTTGTGTGGTTTGTCTGATTGTAAGGCATTCCTCCACTGAAATAACGTAAATATTTACATAGTAGCCTACATCAGAAATCTCTTTTATAGTAAGACTTCATTTACCAGCTGCAAGTAAAACTTGCAATTAACTGCAGTGGGTTGCCAGCATTAGCATCCAAGAGACATATCGAATTTACAGGGTCTGTTGTCACAATGATTGCAGTTTCTTTAATGTGCATCTCAAGAAAACGTAGCCTCTGCGTTGTTGAAGGGCAATTTGGAGAAAATTTCTATTCAAACACATCAGCCAGTGAAACAATACAAAAGTGAGCTCTATAAAATGTCCCTCTTGTACTAGCTTTGATTTGGTTACACATGAGTATGGCATCTGATTGGATAAGGTGCCCACCTGCATAAACTTGTCCGTGGGGAATCTACACTTCTGAGGGAGACACTGAGCTTCAAACCCTGCTAGATTCAATTACTACACTTCATTTCACAATAAACACGCTTGTGCGTGACGACGAGAGTTTCATTCTCAGTCAGACCTTCCCAAGTGAACTGCAAGTTACATGAGGAATCTTTCAGAAGAAAGCCCAAAGCTTACAGTGAGCAATACTAAGATACCTCTGACATCTTAGGGACAGGAGTGCACAGGACTGCTGGGGACAGGCACGGGTTATCTTCCTTAATATCTACCAAGCTCTGCCTCTCCAAATATCTTTATTTCCATGCTCCTGCCCCATCTTGTTTTACGAGAAAGTTTTGGCTGTGGTGAAAAAGCGATGGTTTAAACCACCAAAGATGAAGGGTAGAAAGAAGGCAGCACCCTTTCTAGGACAGGCCTTCCTGTTGCTACTGCAATGTGTCACAGGAGGCAAGGGTCCCAGAGATGAAGTTCAGCTCAGTTGAGCTAAATCTGGGTTTTCTTTGTTCAGATTGCTATCCATTGATAACAAAGCCTGTTGAATCTTCTTGTGAGGGCTGCTTAGTGTTGGATGGCTGTTTGTCAAAGAGTAGCAAAGTAGTAAGGATACCCGTCACTGAAGATATCAACATTTCCACTGTATCCTTTCTCTCCAGGGTGATTCTGTAGTTAGTGTATCTATAATTTATTATGTTGATCTTTATTAACCCTACTGTCATTCCCTGGAGACTCCCTACCCTGTTGCATTTCAGAGAGTACAGCAGAAGAATCTGACACTGTGCAGCATGAAGGTGAAGGTAAGACTTTCCAAGCATGAAGATAAACCTGTGTGTAGATGAAGTAAGGACCCAAGATTTCATATCTCTACATTTATGAAGACTAGATTTCATACATCTGGTTTCTGGCTAAGAGACAATGCCACTTCACATTGCCTTTTGGATCATGAAAATCCTAATTCCAATGGGCAGAGCTGCCCTTACAGATGCGGTCATGGCACAGCTTTTGCAGAGTGCTCTCTTGCTGAACCATGACTCCCTGAAAGCAGACTTCCTCCTTCCCACAGTCTCTAACCAGTGAACTGTGTTGAAAGGATGGTCGGACCTGGTTTTCTTTCCTGCTTGTGGGAAGACATATTTGCCCTGGCTGCCTTGCAGGAGCTGCAAAGCTTACAGTGTAGCTGTTAGTGTAAACCACCTAGAAGAGGTGAAGTAAACGCAGTCTACGTGCTATCCCCTCAAAGGATTGTCAGGAACACAGACAGTATTTATGAATAAAAACATTTAATTGTTAAACTGAAAAGGTACTGACTCATAAAATTGAGTGCTTAAAGGTCAAAACTTGAGATACGTAAAAATCACAGTCAAGCATTGCCTGCTTCTCATTTCCAGGCCCCTTCCCTGTGGGATACACCACAGTCTGCTCTTTGGGCTGCTCTTGTCATATGCATCTTTCTTGCAAATGGAAGCAGCAGAGCTGCTGTCACTCACTGAAGTTTATTGCCCTGCTCTGTTACCTCTGCTGCTTCCCTCTGGTGCAGTGTGGCTGTCTTCGGGCCTCTTGCTTCTGAAATATCATTCCCTTTGTTTGGCTGAAGCCAGTTGTTTCTGGTAGTCTCTTCTCTTGAGCCTTCCGGCCCTGCAAGCTTCTGTGTCAAATAAAACACAATCCCCAATGCTCCCTCATGCTGGAGATAAAGGAAGCCTGTTTGCACAAGGTGCTGTGTTTTCAAATAGAAAGTTCTGCTTGGAACCCAGCAAGAGGTGCAGTGAAGCTGTCAACTCCTTCTTCACTAAAGTTCAAATGTGGGCTAACAAATGTGTGCATGGGTCTTTCCAGAATGCATCACGCTGAATTACAGTGACATACAGATAAATCCTAATGCTGTGAAGAGGGTTTTATACTCCTCCCTCCCTTCAGGACTCTGTACATTTCAGCCCCTTATCACTTTGTGTCTTTTTCAGACAGTGCACTGAGTTTCCTGTCTGCCAGTTCAGGTTTCAACTGCTCAGTGCCAGAGTCAAGCAGGATTCCTAACTGGGAAAGGACTCAGGGAATTGATCATTTTCTCCTTGCTATCCACCCACCTGCCCTGCCAATGCAATGAGGATCCAATATCATGTGGGCGTGCTTTATGGGAGGAATGCACAACCATGAAAACAAACATGGTCTAGTGATTAAAGTACACACTGAAATGATCCACAGAGAGCAGGAGGAAGAGGAGTCTGAGAAGGGAAGTGGGAGCTGGCTTCTGTTCCTGGCCACTGATCTGCTGTGTGACCTGGAGCAAATCCCATCTCCTTTCTGTGCCTGCTTTTTTCTTTTAATGTCAAGTGGGATGATGTCCCTTACCTAGTTCCCAGGCAGGGGAGAAAGGCAGACTCATTACTATTTCCCATATTACAGTTACTCTTGGCAGCTACAGTAGAGGTCAGAAGCCTTTTACTGGAACACCTACATGGTAAGAGTCCTTGTTCTGAACATTAGGCAGGCAAAGGAAGGAGCTGTGCCATGTTGCAAAAGGAAACAAAGGAACTAAATGCTTTACCAAGAGTCATTGCAGAAGCCAGGGCAGAGCTAGGAGTGGGGCTGCTGGCCACCCAGTCTTTGGAAGAATTCCTCCCCTCAGAGGCAGTATAATTTTCTGCTAGCTGTGGGTTTATGTTATTACTGGTTTATTGGTCACCTCAGGCTATGGAAGAGAGGCTAGTCAGTAGCAAGCAGCAGAAACATTTAGAACAGTATGGAACATGAAACATGTTGATGTCCTTATACGAGGCCTTAAACAAGTGTTTGAAAGCACCGGCAAAGGGTTTTGACACAAATGCAAAGCTATGGCATGACTGTTCATCTTTTCTGCCATATCTAAGGTGCTTTCATGGTATGCTGGGAAACATACCTGCTGGAGTGCAGCAGGGTCCTTTTGAAGCTGCTACCTGTCTGCAGTTGTTATCAGGGAAGTGATAGCTTGTACAGGAGTGTTTCTGATATGGCAGAGAATTTGCAACTGACAGGGATCAGAAACAAGCAGGTGCCTTCTGAAATGGTGCAGCCACTGCAATAGGAATGGGCTGAACACATTTTAAAATCAAACACTAACAAGTAGGATTGGAGGGAATGAAAAGTGTTTGCTGGCTTGGAACAGGAAAACCAGCAGGGCTTGGGTAAGAAGCCCAGGTTACTGTCAGGAAGATACAGCTCCAAAGGGGATGCTGTTGTTTGCATACCTGTGAGGAGAAGTTTAGAAAGCAGTCTCACCTTCACTCTCATCCTGGCTTGCAGGGTCACTTCTGTCAAGCTGTGGGTTTAACTGCTCTCTGTGGTCTCACACGGTGAGTTCCTTACTGTAGGTATTACAAGGATTAGTCTGCTTGCCAAAATCTGCTGGTGCATTTGAAATCCTGCCTGAGTCAGAGCTGAAATGCCATTTCAGGATCTGCAACAGCTGTAGCAGCAACGGGGGAGGTTGAAAGGTATCTGGGAGTTTTATTTATGGTGAGAGTAATGCTGTCGGCAAACTAGATGGTTAGAAATTACAATTGCTTTAAAGAATCAAAGGAATGCAACTCTTTGTATACAAGCAAATAAACATAGAAGTAACTAGCAGAGCTACAGAGGACCTAGAGGAATATGTGTTCCACTTGTCCCCTTTCAGAGAATTAACTTGTTGGACAATACACCCAAACCTATAAATGATAAAATGGACATGATTTAACTGGAAGATGCTTCCTAGTGTTAACCTTTGCAAGAAATACTTGTGAAAGCAGGAGAAAGATCAGTGGAAAAGACAGAGGTGGGAGTGCTCAAGCCTTGTGTTGATGACCCATTTAATTCTCCACACCCGAAACATTTCAACTATTTGGTGAATGACTCCCCACACCTTTTGGGCTTGGGCTTTTTTCATCTGCACAGAGAGATGCTGGTTTAGTAAGACTTTATTTTCCTGTGTCTCATTAATAGTTATATAGTGAATCGTACAGCTGTCTTTTGCAAGCTGAGATAGGTACAAGCATTTCATATCCATGGCAGGTAGTTTTCAGTGTACCCGGCTACCAGCAATGCCTAGTATACGACGCTTAGCTCCTTATTCATTACCAGTTTCAGCAAAGAAACTAAAAAGCCACTAGAGTGGCTTTAAACCACTAGAAGTTTCTTCCAGTGGTTTAAAGAAACCTCTGGAGGACTCTAATCCAATCTCTCACAAGACTGGATGGGGCAAGATTCACATTACCCAAGCCAGGTAGAAATTATCTTATTACTAAGCAATTTGATTCCGGTCTTTACCAGAATGTACCTTTAGAGTTGAGAACACTTTTACGCAAGGAGAGTGATAGAGTGGATCAAACTCCTCTGCGGGGACACAGTAGGTCCTTTCCCTGTTTGCATCTGGGGATTATGGCCATGATAAATACACAGCACTTCAACTGTAATGAAGAGGCACTTAGTGAATGAAGTGCCAGTGTCTCTATATGGCTTGTGCAATTATAAATTCTCTTTAATCCATCCTCTATCATGGCTTTATGAAGCAAACAGAGTTGTGCAAGTGATGCAAAGCTCCATATCTCTCTTAGTCTGGATGCTGTGTGCAGGCTATCAGGCACGCAGAAACATGTACGTTCCCGTACTTTATCTCCATAATACAAATGAAGTCAAAGGGACTTGCTGACAATAGTTCATTGCTGTTTCTTTAGTTATTTCATGGCGTGCTCTACTCTGGAGTTCAGAAATTCATGAGTGGGGATCACAGGACATCATTCCCTACTGTAGCAAGACTTGATGACTGCAGAAGCCCTTTCCTGACAAATATTTGTAATCCAAACCATTTAAAATCCCATTGATAAGAGGCTGTGGGTAGGAGGTTTTGTGCCAAAAATAAATACGAGGGTGGGAGTTACTTCTCTGTTTTTTTCACTCTGAGCTAAAAATAAGCTTTGTAGCTTTTGCACTTGGGGGGTTGTGTATGTGTTTTATTATATTGAATAATCTCATCTTAATCTGCAACTTTCATATTTGGAGTGTGATAGATGAGAATGAGCCTTTTAATACTAATTTATATATAAGGGAGCATATGCTTAGATGCTGTGTGTAGCACTTAAATCCTTTCTCTACACCCAGTCATTCATCTCCTGGCTGGCAGGAATATCCCATGCCATGGTCTTTTCTGGGTTAAAGAGCACTCATTCATTGGGTGCCAGGCCCCAGGACAACAGCCCTGTCTCTGCCTATGTGTGTAGATACAGTACAAAGCACCCCATCTTCTTTACTCTCCTGCCTGAAGAAGCAGAGGCATACATCCTGTCTGCTGCTTAGCTGTGTTTTATAGGATCACTACTCATCTGTTTCTAGCTGTATTTTAATTGCCTGTAGAACCCCATGATAAATGCAAAGCTTAGATAATTCATTCAGATGGAAAAAACAAAGGACTAGCAATAAAGATGGAAATTTCTAATGTATTCTTCCTCACAGAGACTTCCAGAGATATACTGGACTGCATGAACTCATCTTTTAGTGCAGGGAAGATTTGAAAGCACTCAGAATACACACACCGTATCTGTTATGCAGATAATAAATAATAATTTGTGATTACTTTCTAATTTAATTTAAAGAAGAGCTCAAAGTAACCTTCCTTTTTCCTTAAGTGGCTATGACACAGGCCCCAGTGGGGCTGATAAGGATTTAATTGTGGAACTAAGTAATTTATCTGATGCAGAACATTAGTAACTGAAGTGGAGCAGGTTAACAGAGTGAGTATCACATTGTTCCAAGACCTCTTCTGACATTCAGCTGTTGTGAGAATAACTGTAAAACACGAAGGTGACTTTTTACCTCTTAGGTCTAATCTTCACTGTTTTAAACTCTGGGCTTTGTAAGAGTTTGACATTTAAGGCACCCATTACATTAAAAGCACAAGGCTTTTGGATTGTCTTGGTGACATGATTTAAATTTGCTATTGTTTTATATTTTCCTATTCAGCAGAAGTAGCAGAATTCACCTTTGAAACAGTAAAACCCAGGAGATATGATAACTAGTACTAAAATTGTACCAACAGTTACTACTTGATCCCTATCTTGAATTACATTTGTGTCTTGGCTTTTATAAGGAAGGATGTGCATGGCCAGCATAACATGTGCCAGTCCTTTCAGATGATGAGATGGAGGTATCTGACAGGGCCTTCTGATTTAAGGTACTGACTTTTCTCATTTCTCAACATGCGTGCAACAGAGACTCATCAATACAGTTCTTATATGAGCTGGCTTTACATGTCTTTTTATTTGAGTGCATTCCTCTATTAAAATGCAATGTATCAACAAGATAAAATGAAACACCTTTTTTTGATTTTATAGGAAGCAAAGGTAAACATACAGCCAAATCCTCTTCCCCCCCAAATCCTGGGAAGGTTGGGAAAGTCCGTGGTAGAGAGTTTTAAGATCAGTGCAAACACATTCTGGATGTTTTCTAAATATCTAAAATACAGAATCTTCATTAATTTATCTGAATTTCTTACCTCTCCCAGAAACTAAACCACTTTGCTTGTTGAATGTTACACTGACTTGGTTTTGTGAAGGAGATATCTGACACAATGCCTTTCTTTTTTTCTCCTGTTTCCCTTTGCCTGGTGGTTAGGCATGGATCCTCTCATGGATGATGAAACTAGGAAAGAAGCAAAGCTTGCTTGGGCTTGGGGTTTTCTTCTTTCCTGTTATTTCCTGGCAAATGGACTTGGCTTTATATTTCCTGTGCAGATTGTTGGGTTTTTTCCCTAGATGCGCATGAAGAACTGCTAACTCCTTGTGTGGAGAGGGATTAAAACGTTTTATGGCAAGAAATGCTGCAATGCTGAAAATATTGTTTCTCGATGGTCCAGGTGATGGATAAAGAATGAGCAGAAAGAGCCGAGACAGGATTACTCTTTTTTAATGTGCTTTACTTTCACTGTGGGCACATACTTTTCAGACTACTGTGTCCTCTGTTTGCTTTCCTGTACCATTAAGGCCTCACAACAAGTTCAGAACAGCCTCCAAAGCAAGGCAAACTCTACCTCCTCTCTCTTGTTTCTTTTTAGTGTCTCTTGTGCTGACAGCTCAGAGTTGGGTCCCTGGTGAAGTACTGTGAGTGTTTGAAGTTTGGCAGATTAACTTGTGTCTGCGTTTTTCAGTCATAAGGACTAGTTTTACAAACTGTACAGCAAATAATTTTTTCTGCCCTCAGCCTCATAAAGGCTCCTAGCTGCCATCACACGTTATTCCCCGGACAATGCAAGGATTCTGTTAATGTTTTACATGAGATATTTTTGTATTCATACTTACATGAGAAAAAGGCACAAGAGCACCAGGTAAGCTTAACGACCAAAAATTAGGTAGGAAACAGACATAAAGAGTAAATTCTATAACCACATCTTTCATATAAATATTCTGTCTTTTCTTTTGGGGCATCACAGATCTCCTCTGCTTATCAACTTGCTATAAATACAGGCTTTCATTGCTAGATGATTATGGTTCACTTGCTGGACTGGCTGAGACTCTGCTGACCTACACCAGCTGAAAACGCAAGCCAGCTGTTAGTACTGCCTCTGATACTTTGCACTCCAAGACCAAGGCTCTTTTCCCTGCTGTATTAGTCTCTCAGACCCATCCATATCCTTATCAGTTACTTTGTTTCTTTGGTCTTCCCATGATTCTCACTTTGTGGCCCAGTTTGAAGAACTATTTTTGTTTGCAAACACTCTTCCACTCCCACATTGCAATGGATTAAGAGCTTGTAATTGCTGTTGCTCTAAACTCCTCCTTAAGGAGCTGGTCAAAGCAGGTTTAATCAAGACAGCAGCAGCTGCCTGTCTACAGAAAGGCTCCCAGTGTTGGCAACAAGCAGTGCGAGTTCTTAAGAATACACCCCTGTTACCTGTGGGGCCTTTCAGGGCAGACTAACTATGCATAAACAAGCCACTGCTCCCCATAGGACTTTTATCCCAGTGGGTCCTGAGGTAGTGGGGTTTTTCTCATACACTTCACTCTCACAAGTGAGATCTCGTGAGTCGAACTCAGCAGCTTGTCAGCATCAACCCCTGTGTTCAGTCCAGGCTCTATCACTGCACAGCAGTTACATGTGCTCAGACTCTGCAGAGTAGGGATCTGGCCACAAACGCTCCTTCAGATTTGCCTGAAAAAAACAAAACAAAACAAAAACCAAAACAAACAAAAAAAGGAAAAACCAAACAAAGCACTAAACCAAACCAACCCAACACCCTCCCCCCCCCCCCCAAAACAC
>NDXB01014387.1:165478-226744 GCA_002631895.1 Agapornis roseicollis
TTTTTTTTGTTTTTGGTGGTGGTGGTATTGGTTTTGGCTTCTAACATTTCAAAAGTCATATGAGAGCATAAGTGTAACTCAGCTGCAGCTTGCCAGCAACTAAGTAACCTTGCAGTGGCCTTGCTATTAGCTACCTCTGCTTCAGATCCAGGTGGCTTCAGGTGACTCATGCTTCTAATTAGTGCCCTTGTCTGTCTAAACGAAGCAGTGCTCTGAAGCTGGAGCGAAACAAATTGGTCCCTAGAGAAGGGTATGATGTGTGGCAATGCTAGTTGCATCATCCAAACAGCAGCATCCAAACATCCAGGCCACCCCGCTTTCCTCAGCATGTTGTGAAAGGAAACTGAAAATGAAGGGAGCCCCTGGGAACCAGGGACATAATACACCTCTGAGTGTGCATCAATAAATCACTGCTGCACTGCTGGAGAGGCTTGCTAGGGCTTTTCTCTGTGCATTTTGTGATTTGAAACCTCTTTCATTTCAACTCAGGTAGGGCTAAAACAATATTGAATACACTGCAGCCTAAGTAGAGAGCTCAGGCAAGAGGGGAATGTACTTGCCTCACTGAAAATGTAAAGCTGCCAGAAAGATTCCTTCAGTACTTGAAGGCCAGTATTAAAGCAGATATCCTTCCCACTGCTGAATTTGGTGCCTGGTTGTCAGACAACTGCGAATGAGATCAGTTTCCCAAGTTTAGAGGCTCACTGGAGTCTGTGCACAATCAGACCAAACCTGTCTGCTATTCACTACCACGTGTGTGCTGCTTCATTTCTGAGGTGAAGAGGAAATGCTATAATTATTTTGTTTGCAGTGGTATTAGACAATTAGGATGTCACTTCTTTACAGCAAGCTATTGTTACTTGTCCCTCTCCCCCTGCCCAGTTTATCAGAAGGCTGGTGTCTGGCTAAGGTCTTCAGCTGGGCTTACCTTGATTGCCTTCTTGTAATGGTAGCTGGCTATTAGGATTTTAGCATCTAATCCTGTTAATTATGGGATGCATTTTCTTTTTGGAAGATGAGCAAAAAAGGGAAGCTTGTTCTGCCATGACAGAATTTTCATGGCTGAAAAGGAAAAAGAAAAATTTCTATTGCTGAAGCAATGGAAAAATCAAGAACCTCTGTGGCCTTTGCAGATTTAAAGGACCAATTCTTTTATTGCCTACACTCTGCTGACTTCAATATAGTTTTCTCCTATACTGGACTCATTTGAGAAAGAAGAGAATCAATTCTAGGAAAACAATAGGCTGTGAAGATCAAATGGAATTTCCCACTGAAAATACATCTCTTGAGAAAAATGCCCAGTCATAACCAGGTGTTCAAAACAACACAGTCTTCTTGATTTAAAAAAACCCAGTATCTTGGTTAGGAAGAAATGTCAGATTTCATTTTATAGAATCAAATCCGAAGTATGGGCATTGTGCCTGCAGCCTTAGCTGTGCGGCTTCCCTTAGCACTGATGGAAGATGAATGGCAAAGACCCAGGATATGAAGCTATGTCTAGCTTCCCTCCACTTTTACATCACTACAAGGCAAAATTGCACTTATTGAAAACCCTGCAATCATTACATGGCTTCAGATGCTAAAACTGCCATTATGCTTACAGTTTTAGAACAGGATAAAACCAGTTTTCTTATAGCTGGCAGTAAGGGAGATGGAGAGAAAGAAGCACAGCTATGACAGAGAATCTCAGAGCATGTGTTGAGGCCAAAACAAGATGAGGAGATAAGCAGAAGCTCTTCAAAAACCACCAGGGTGGCTTGAGACTAGATGATCTTTAAGGTCCCTTCCAAACCAAACCTTTCTATGATCTACATGCAGGAATCCAAGTGTGCCACAGTCCCTAGAACAGGATTAGCAGTCTTCACAGCTGCTACTGTGTTGCTATTTACTTTTAATAGATGCATGCTGTAGAAATCACACTTAATTTATGCCCAAAGTAAGCCACATAGTTTCTCTCATTTTCCTCAGCCACTTCATGTATAAAGAAAAAGCTTATCAGTAGTAAATAAATGAGATCAGCTTGTTTGCAGACTCACTCCCTAAGCTGAGCATGGGGGCTTTTCGGGTAATTCCTTAGAAAAGGGTATGGTGTTTGAGTAACTGGAGATTTTTTTTTCTGTGAGGAGTAGTAACTGCCTTAGCCTGTGCTATCCAGTATCTCCTCTATATGCATGGAAATGCTGTATGCGGCTATGATAAGATGTTCCCTGAGGTTTCAATCTGCAGTACTTTCAGCCTTTCCATTGACTAGTTATGGACATCACCATATGATAAGATCATATGCCTTCTTTAGCAGGGAACGCATATCTGGATTATTATTATTTTCATCCCAATGTCCTATTGCTGAAAAGACCAAATTTCTTCACTTGACTGTAAAAGGTAATGAATTTCAAGGAGGGAAAACTGTAATGTTGCATTTCTTTTGATGCAGAAGCCGTGTTTTCTAAAATATCCTTTCTCCTCTTTCTGAAGAGATGTACAGTTTCTTTCTTAGATTTGAAGAGCAAAGCACTGAACCCATCGTCCAGCCCTAGCATTCTCTGTCATGCTGTGTAAATTATGTATGAAGTTACAGAGGTGTGTGAGCATTTATAACCACAATATTCTGGAAGTGGCAGAGCACTGCAGCTAGGCTGGCCAAACAAATCAGTCAGATGACATTCAGAGGCATTTAAAGGAAAAACACGGATCCCTTCCTGAAAATTTAGCAGTCAAAATTCATTTTGAATTAAGGATAAACACACACAAAATCACATCCAAGGTACCAGATCCACTCCTCACTCCCAACAAATAGTCAGTTACTCTAACCCCCCCGTTCAAAACACCCCCCTGTATCATACAGAACTGACAGGTTCAGCAGGCAAAAGGACTATTTTAGTATGGTGGCAAGTTGTATTGCTTCATAAAATACAGAGCTGTTGTTCTGTACAACCAGCATCAGAAAAACAGTGGAGGTTATACTGGAGAAGAAATGTTTCATTTGCAGAGTCAACAGTTCAGCACAGCACATTTTAACAGCTATTTCAGGTACCTTTATACCTTACATAATGATACATCAACCTGATGTCTGTTGGAAGGAGCCTCAGCCTAGGCTGGTGTTGGGTTGTCTAGGAGAAAGCTGTGTTAGTAAAGCACTCTAAAAACATATAGAAAAAAAGTGTTTATGCCATTCAGGAGGGATCTGAAACTTCATGGTCTGGATCCAGTTTGGAAAACATCAGCAGCTTGGAAGCCATATTTTACATGTGATCAACCTTAGGTGACAGAATAACTCTTTGATGCTTTGTGTATATATGTACAACTTTGCCTACATAATAGACAGCTTGCATTTTCATTGATAATCAAATTTCCATTAAGGATTTTGATGTTATCATTGCTGCAGCACCTGGCAAATAGATTAGAGAGCTTTGTTCAGGGAAAGTGAGCAAGGAAAAAACCCTGAATTGGTGGCAACTGGCAGTTTCTATTCCCATCAGAAGTCATAGTGAAATGTCTCATAATGTTTGTGTTATTTTATGCACTAAAAGGCTTGAAAAACATGGAAAACAGAGTCCTGTCATACCAAGGAGACAGCTTTAATTGAATGGCAGGCTTGGGGTTAGCTGGTTTCTGCTGATAGGCTAAGAGTTCCAGAAAGAGATAAGAAATTCTGCAACAGCCGCTGCTGGCAGGAGATCCTGAGTGCAGTTGTTTCTCTCCTGTTCTGAAACAGGAAGCCTAGTTGGTTTGACAGATTTGTACTGTGCTCTGATTACACACCATTCATTCCCACAAATGCTCAGTATGATGCGGTTCCTCACTCCCAGTCATTCCTTGCCTGGCAGAGCTCCTTCATGATCCATTCCTACAAGGTTTCCCCCAGCAGAGCTCCTATTTGACACCGGGAAATGCTGCCTTGCAGTTCTAGAAACTGGAAGGACTGTGCATCTTATTTTCACTGGGGAAGAAGTGCAAGGCACCCACTGCTTTCACTGCAGTGAAATGAAGACATTGTCATTTACTCACCATTTTCAGTCTTAAGAAAGGCTCTGTTCTGTAATTTGATGAGAAGACATACATTTTCCTTGGCACAGTTAAAGGAAAAACAAGGCCAAACTGCCACCTTTATGATTTGGAATCTCAAGACAAGCCGTACAGACCCTGAATGGATCTTATTCAGATTCTTCCCATCTACTGCTTGAATATGCCTCACACCAAGCTTCACTCCAAACCCTCTTACTCATGTCAGAGGTGCCTTATATCTCATAATGCACAGGGAGACCATTTGCATTCACTTTCCCTAATTAATAAGATGATGAACACTCAGAGCTTTTTTCATCCGTGCCTTGAAATGCAGTTTTTGGCTTGGACTCTCAGAATTCTTAAACATTATTAAATGTATAATATTAATCAACTGCATTTCTTGAACTATGGTAATATGGATAATATAGATGTTTTTAGTAGCTCTAGCATATTTAAGAAGATAGGCTAGGTGGAGGTTTATATTTTTGGGACATACTCATCCATTAGTCATAAAGAATGTGCATGGTTATCTTGGTGTCTGACACAGTAGCTGATTTTTCTGCTGTTTTCAAAACTGATATCTTGTAAAATGCCCTCTTCCCTTTAGCTCTTTCCTTTGTGAACGTGATACTGGGAAGGAGAATTTTTAGTGGTATGTCTGAGTTCTAAATCCTGTGTTTTAATAACACCCTGCTCAATACTTCTGATTTCCTGTTCAAAAGTGAGAGGGTAATGCTCCTTATATAATAAACACAGATGACGAGGTACAATTTAGGCTATTTGAATATGGCCTCAAGGACATACCAAGTGTGGGATCTTGGTGGTACTCTGTACATCCTTTACACCTAAGTGTTTTTAAACCACTGAGCATCTGTCATCACCACCTGTTCTTCCCTTTCCTGAGCTTAGCTTTACAGAAGGCCTTGGAAAGAATGTATTTTGGGTCACTTGGCCATTTGCTTCTGCTAATATGACTTGCTAGCTCAGTGAAACCTAAGAGCCACTTGCATACAACAAAACTCCTCTTTATCCTGGGAGGGATCATCTGTGCCAGCTCATCCACTTGCTGCCAGAAACGTCACCTGATTCATGAGCAATTACTGCAAAACAAAGCAATGAACCAATTCTTGACTGTAAATCAAACTGGGACACTTCCCATAAATGTTACAACTCTTTGAAAGGGCTGCCTTCAGATATAAGGACTGTCTTCTAATGTAAGGGTTGTATTACTTTAAGCCTGCCCTCAGGATTGTATCTGCTCTGCAACTGTGCCACTCCTTAAGGCCACATCTGCCTTAAGGACCAGTGAGGTCTTTGACATGTTGAATTTGGGCTACCTAGATGGGAACCATAAAATATATGGAGTTAGTTCTTGCAAGCACTTTGTTTCTGGACTGATCCTGAAAGCAGTTACATGAGCTCCAGGCTAACCCAGCTTTTATGATTCATTTTTCATTCATGAATTGAGAAAACTGGTTAAAATCAGAAACTTGGCAGAAAAGAGGGCTAAAAAATATCCCTTAAACTGAAAAGCCGAGAACTGGTGTGTAAGTCGAACATATGTTACAAAGACAGTATCTTTCTGAAGGTTCTGTCAGAGCACTTGTATCGCAGAAGCAGTCTCTTCTGGTGCAATATTCACTCGTCCATCTGTGAAATTAAGAACATTAGAGGTATTCTCACTGGAGCTCCCTGACTCTTCCTAAGCTTAGAGGAATGCTGAGGTGGGAAATATTTCTTTCCAGAGACTGTTGATTGAATCCATGTGGAAATCTCTACCTGACAATTAGGCTCACATGCCTGAACCGGAGCACAGTTCCCCACTGAGATGCTGCTCTGGAAATTTAACTCTTGGAAGAAGTGTTTGCTCTTTTCTTGGAGGCACCCTTCTTTCAAATAGTCTGGATAAAACACCCCAGCTGTGCATCAGTTGCTCATGGAAGATGTGACACAGAAGACCAGAGGTAAAAGATTACATTCACCATTTGTTACTCTTACTGTGTCGTTTCATTAGAGGTTATATGCTCTTGCTGGTGCCAGGTAAGAAATGGATGGGTATGCTTGAATGGCAGGCAATTTGTGCTTTGATAACCCTTTGAACAAAGGCTGGACCCATCCAAGTCTCCAAGCAATACAAAACCAAGTAAATGTCTCTTTGAGGCAATAAGAGGATTTGCCACTAAAATGTGAGTGAGATGAATCTACAGGAAAAGTGGCAATATTCTGTGACTCAAAGAACAGTGTGTTACTTCAGCAAAGGAACATCCCAAATGACTGGCCTGAAGATAAATGCCAGCAGTCTTTGAGGGATGAAAACCTCTTGCCATTATGGACATACCAGGGAAAGAAAGCTTCTGTGTCACATAAAGCTGTAAGTCACAGGTCCCAAGGCAAAAGCAGCTTTCTCTGCTCTCCCACAACAGCTATGCAGGTGTTCTTCATGCATTGTCATTTGCTAGCCTCGGGCTACAGATTCAACCCATTTACAAAGTCTACACCTTGTGCCTCAGAGTAATCCTTTTTATTGTAGCCCTGTCTCAGTTGCTTGTTTTTACTTCTTGAGATTCCACAGTGTTGTGTTTATCTAATGAAATAGTTTTCATATTAATGAAATATATAAAGATAATACCATATCTAATGAAATGATTTTCAGCTGACGTAGACTGAGTGAACTGTAACAATATCAGCAGAGTGTGAGGACTTAGACTGTCTCAGTTCTGACCAAACATGAATAGCTACAATAACTTTCTGTTTCATGTCTGCTGGAGTGTTTTATGTCTATAGGTTTGCATCCATTGTTTTTGTAAGGAAAAGAATGTGCTTTCAGCTAGTTACATTTCAGTTCAATTTCTGATAACATGACTGCTGCGTAAGGGAGACATGCAGAAGTGAATCACACCACAGCTATTCTGGCCTGAAAACTGATCCTTGTGGTGAGATGCACTCACTGACACTGGCAGAGTCATCACTGGCAAAGGTGGTTTCTGTTTCTGCAGGACCATGCTGCTAGTAGTATTCAGGACAGGCTACTATCTTTATATGAGCAACCATTTCCATGCAGTGTTAGGGGAAACAGTCCTCTCCAGTTTCAAGCATTGTCCACAGGGAAGGTACGTTCAAGCCTCTACAAGAAGCATTAGGAGGGAGCCATATTATCTGGAAAAGGGGGAGCACTCTGATCCTGGCTTCCTGCTGCCCCCTGAATTGTCAATCCCATTTTTTTGACCTTGAGATATGGCCATTTCAAAGCTAAGCCTTGTTTCTTTGCCAGGTCATCTGTTAAATATTGGGGAAATGTTCAAAGTGAGCAACGTATTTCTCCTTTCAAAGCAAATGATAGGCTTGTTTCGAACCAAGCCCCATCCTGCTGGGATTTATTCTTGTAGTCTATCTCTTTCTTTCCATTTTTAAAAACTTATTGAATGCAGGTGATATATTTTTGACATGATTGATTTTGATCTGAATGTGCCAGAGCTAAATGAATCAACATTGCCAATTTCCCCTGCCTGTGACTAAAGAACAGGCAAGTTTGATAAGCACGTTCTTCTTCCAGTTGAAATGTTATAGAAATGGCTCTTGTTTTCCAGCTGAGGAGTCATCTGCATTGTATCAAACTGCACTCTCTGAAATGGTGGAAATTTCATAGAGCAAAACTAGGGGTGTTGTATTTCCTTTGGATTCAACTTTCACCTAGTCTAAGACAATTTAGTCCAGGCTAAAGAAAGCCAGGTGGATTGATACTAGCTACTTTCGCCCCTTATAGCTGTCACTCTGAGCTTCTAGGGGACAGGATGCTGGTTAATATTTCCATCTAAGTCTGGAGGCACTGGCCTTTTTGTGAGAAATCCTGTTGTCTTGCAACACTTTCACCTTTGTATTGCAGCCTAATGAGGATCAATTAAACAAGTGAACATCCTGTTGCTTCTTTGAGCTCAGATCCTTGGGAATTTTGTTTCCTGGCAGACAGCTGCACCTTGGAAATACAAGGTTCCCAGATAAAGAGTAGATGCCTAGGACACAATCAGTGCTGTTTGCTCAGTTTTTAAGCAGAAAGAGGGAAACGCTCTATTCTGCACAGTTCGGAGTGAGCATTAAGCTGCTTACCTCTCCATCCTGTGACTTGAGCACACAAAGGAAACCAACAGCATGTTTCTGTAGAGTTTATCAAGCAATTATAAGTTTAGGCTCCTGAAGATGGTGTTTCTGCAGGAAAACAGCTTCTGAAGCCAGCCACTGGAGGGAGCCACTGGAAGGAGGCTGGAGTTGGGCAACGCCAGTCAGAACGCAACTTAAAACACCTTACGGCTCACAGCCGCTCCTTTCTGCAAACAGGCAGGTCCACGAGGGATGCATATAGGCAAGGAATGAGAACCTTAAAACCTGCAGGTTTCTCACAGAGAAAACTCAGGTAATGAAAATCATCTTGTCAGAGACCTAAGGATGAAAAGCAGCTCAGGTCCAGTTCCATAACAGTATTTGCTCCTAATATGGAAACAGACACTGGATTTGATAAAGCCAAGTTGAAGAAAGAGGTGGTAAGTACTCAGGTAAAAAAGAACTGTGAAGCAAGGAAATGAGAGAAATCTCAGCCCTAGGGGTATCTTTTTGCAAGCAACAGCCCTGCCAGCCCTGGCTTCCTTCCTTGATTTCCTACCAAGTACTTACCCGTGTTAAATATACACCAAATAGTTTGGGTTAGAAAGGACCTTAAAGATCATCTAGTTCTACCTCCTGAGTTTTCTCTATACTAAGCTAAACAGTTTCAGCTTTCCCAGTCTCTCCTCATACAAAAGGTGCTCCAGTCCCTTCACCATTTTGTATCTCTGGAAAGTTTCCTGCTTCCTGTTTCAGACAATGCTACTGAAGCACAGTCAGGTGAATTTATGTGGAGTAAGACAGAGATGTTAAAGTGTAAATGCAGCCCAAAGGCATGAATGCTTCTGTAACATCCTTTTGCTTCTGTTTGCACCCTGGTTCCTTGAAACTGACCCAAGCCCCGGAGTTTGGTTTTTTTTTCTGCAGCCAGAAGGCATGGCTTTGAGAATGTTTTAAAAGGCAGCACTCAGTTTTGCCTCTTCTGACTGTACCCACTAGTGGCAGATGGAAATGTCTCTTTCTCCCTTTCCATGTAACTCCTCTCCTTGAGCTGGAGATGAGTCCCTGCAGGGATTCAATATTGCTTTAGCACCCGCCATAAATAAAGTCTGCTTTCAAGGAGAACAAAGGCAGCTATGTGGGATGGAAGAGCAGCCCAGGCGAGGCTAAATGACAGGCTGGACAACAGAGCAGACACAGCTACATCTGGCGAGTGGCTGGACAGATCAGGGTGGGCCCCATGGGGTTGGCAGTGGGACACCTGGCTCCGAGCAGGGCTGCCTTGTGTTGATTTCACACCAGGGATGCACTGATGCACATTTGCTTAAACTAATTAATAGAGTAGAAGCTACCTCCTCATCTGGTTCTGCTGATGGCTGGCACAAGCTCAGTTTTGTATTGGTTGATTAGCTCTGATAGCTGATGTTATCTGATTGAATTATCTCTTAATGATGATTGCACTTGGTATATGCATTAGGGAAAAGGCAAGTAGAAACCCCATGTTACTTTTCTCCTAAGGGAAAGGGGAAAGGGAAAGCTTGGTCTGTTTCTATTAGCTCTGGCAATTATTAGAGAATTTGAGGGCCTGTGTTGAGGGTAAATGGTATGGAGAAGGGATTAATGAGAACTCAGGCTAAGATGCAAGATCCAGCTTAGATTGAGAGCTATCTTCTCAAATGGATGAAGAAAGGAATGACTGAGAAATAGACTTTTTTCTTCCACATGTCACACACATTAGGTATTGCTATCATCTTCCTCTTTTGTTCTTATTAATCAATTTGTCTGGAGCTTGCCTTGGAGCACTGTTTGTGATTCCCTGTGAAACGAAGCCAGAAGGAAGGAAGATTCTTCCAATATCAGTGAACGTCCCCTATATACAATCACCTAAATTGCTTGGTGGTTACAAGCAATGGAAACAGAAAAGCAATGCTGAAGGGGAAATTAAAATGGGAATCAGTTGGGAATGGAGCTTAATGCTATGTTTAGCTTTGCTAGGCATGGAAAAATATTTATTTCAAACCTCAGGGATATAACAGGGGGCATGTAATTAACCAGCATCAGCAATGAAGGCCAGAGTTTTCATGCCTTTCTGACCCCAGGGACCAACTGCAGCAATTGAGGTGGCAGGAGCTGGAAACACTGGCTGTGGCTGGTTTAGCCTGAAGCAGAACAAATGCTACTACTTGGCATTTCTTGAGAACTTCCTTTGTGTGTAGCCACAAGTTTAGGAGGATACTAGCTTGAAACTAGGGTGATGAGCCTGGTGGTGAATGTTCATCTAAGCCAGATCTTTAGATAAATTTCTCTTTGATTTCTAAGGTACTTAGGTGTGTGGATATGTTTGGAATTGGAGGTTGAACTGCTGAGAAGTGACAAAACATAATGTAACAGCTCATGACAGGAGGGAGGGGAGGAACTGTAGAGAGGTGATAAGAAACCCATGTGAGAACAGAGACTGCAGTATTGTCAGTCTGGGGAAAAGTCCCCAATAAACAAACAAACAAAACCAAACAAACCCCAACAAGAAAAATAAAATTCTCCATCTGAATTCCAAATATCCCTGAGGATTTCACAAATTCCCACCTGGAGCAGCTAATGCCCAGCAAGCACCAAGACTGAGAACTCAGATTTTGAGGAAGGAATGCTACCAAAGTGTACAGAGCACAGGGACTGCAGCTTGCAAGTAGGTGACTCACGTAGGCTAGAGTCAGTGGGAGTGCCTGCTTCTCAGGAAGGGGGGGTCTGTGCTTTCAGGGGTTATGCAGCATTCTTGTAGCATGCTTTAATTCCTGTACATCTCAGTTCCTCAGCAGAAAAAGCAGAGGTAGCAGTTTCCACCCAGTCTTGCTTGGTTTTCCTAATTGTATGCTATGTTCTTTTAGGAGCAGAAACTGCCTCTTATTATGTAAATGCACAGCACCCAGCACATTTTGAGTTTTCTGTGGTAACAGAACAGACTTTTTGGTTTGTACATATATAAGGAAATGTCAGCTTTCCTGATTTCTTTTAGTTTCCCAAATGATGCCTGGGTGCCAGCATATTATGCAGTTGCAGAGTCATGCCAGAAAACAAAAAAGAGAGAAGGAAGGATATCAGGGAAAAGAAACCAAAGGCATTGTCTGGGGTTATTGTAGCTGCTTTTCCATGGGCCATTTGGACCAGTCTAAAAATTGTTCAGCATCAAATCCTTAAAAAAAAAAAACCACAACAAAAACAACCTTAGCATCAAATTCATCAATATCTAAAAAACCCAACCAAACCATCAGAAGGGATTGTATGATTTGTAGTTAACATTTTTATTTCCATTCTGAGACCCTTCCTGCCTTCTCCTATTCACACTGCAGCACTTTTTCTGTAAAGTGACAGGTATATGAACAGAGAATTTTTCTTTACTCAGTACAGTTCTCTGCATCAAGTATTTAGCACATGGTGTGCAGTGTCTTCCCAAGATTTTCCCACACCCCAAGACAGGTAGCCTGGAGCAGTGACATTCTCCTTTGTATGAGGCTATATTTCCATTTGCTGTCTGAGTTTCTGCACAGCCCAATGCAGCCCCACTATTGCTATAGAAACAAGACGACAGCAAAAGATGTGCTGGAATCTCTGTATCTGACTGGAAATAGCTCCTACCTACCCAGCATGCTGGAGCCTTTAACAGCCTGACCTTTCCACTGGAGCCTCCCGTGCTTTGTAGCAGAGACACAATTAGCTCTCATTTGGCCCCATTAAAACTCTCTTCTGCAGCCAGCCATTGTGCTGCCAGCTGGATTTCTGAGACGGCTGCCTGGAGGGGTGGTAAATGAGGAGAGTGTGCTGGACCATATCCCAAGAGATACTGTCCTCCCTCCTGCATACTGAGCACCTGACCTCAACTTAGCATGGCAAATGTATATCTCAGCCAGGAATACCAGAGGAGAGAAAAAGGAACCAATCCTGAGTATGAGTTGTGCTCTGCTCCCCTCCCCAGGAGCATTCCCATGTCCTCCTGAGGATATGCCTGCGTACTTGCATACACCTGACTGGTAGCACTGCAGAGAGCTGGCCTTTATCAGGGCTCTAGGCTTGTTGACTGAGTGTAGCTGAACTCACATTGCTGCCCATCAGCATGGCATTAGGCATCACTCATGCAATAGCAGCTTCTCTGCTGGATGTTCTGTAGCTAAAAGGAAAGGGGTACACCACTGAAACCTCTGGGGAAACAGCACTTCTAAGGAAGCCAGCAACTTCTGGACCTTGGCAGGATTCACGTCTCCCAAGCTTTGGATTGTGGCTCTCTGGGAATTGCAGCACTGTACCACTAGTAAAAAATACCTCAGTATTTGAGGCACATGTCAGGCAACTGTGGGATCTGAGGCGGCCCTCAGTTTCTATGCCTAAGACTGCCTGAGTCATGGAACCCGTGAAGCCACATGGCATGGAACCCACATTGCACGGAACCCACATTGCACATGCCACTATGGGCTTCCCTTTGGTCTAAACCAGGATGACAAACTCAGACACTCTAAGGAAAGAGATACATAACTTCTTCATTACCTCTTGTCCAGTCACCAGCTGCTGTATTCCATGATGGGCAGGACTGGGCACCATGACAATCATACCTGTTCCTCCCATGCTTCTCCCCTGTGGAGAAGCACTGCTCTAAAAATGCACTGTCCAACCCTGCCTTCTCCTCTCTGGCACCTCACAGACTCCTTTCGCTGATTTTATGTCTCCTCACAAACTCCTCCAGCTTCCCCCAAATAGTACCTGGATCTCTGCCTTTGCAGTTGCCGCCCTCATCTCTCCCCTAGCACCTCTGGTGTCCTTACACTGCTCTGATATGGCCTGGGTCAGCTGCGAGGTGACTGCCTCATACAGCACCAACAGCAATAGCAGCATAGGCAGTCTAGGTTTAAATGTGTCCCTGAATCCAAGAGCTAGATACGATTTGGAAAAATTATTTATAAACAGCTAAGAAATTCAAACCTGAAACCTCATAAAGCTGCTTTTTCTTTTCCTCCAGCTTTCAGAATCAGATAGATTTCTTCATCCATCAGCTAGAAGACTGAAGAACATTCATGCCTGCTTTCAGTGTAATTTCTTTAGGGTGCAGCAATGTCAGCTCTAACAGGGCTGCTTTTCCTTCCATGCCTTGGAAAGGAGGGGCAAGCAGGCACCAACACATAGAAGGACAGACTGTGTTTACAGAAATTGTGCTGCTTGAAGAAGGCAGGTTGAGCATTTCATTAGAAGATGATGACCTCTATTTTGACTTGATTTTGCCTCTTTATTAAATTTTTCACAACAAGAAGTCAATCTCTCTTTGATTTGGAAAAAGAACATTAATTTCACTCATTTAAAATCTTCTCAGCAGTGGAGACAAAAAAATTCTCCCTTTCTTGCCCAGTTCCCATTGCAATAGTCTGCAAGCAGACAATGCTCAGGGAGCCACAGCAAATGGCCACAGCAATCGCAGCATTAATCAGTAACTGACAGTAAAAACAGGCCAGTGTTTCTGACAGGCTTTATTCTGTGGCAATAGAGCTTTGACTTGTCATTGCCTGAAAATCCTCACTGCCAAACCCTGGCCTGTGTATTGTGAATGTTACCTTCTTGCTAAGCCAAATACTCACTGGACACGTTAGAGCAAGTTGATGAGAGCTAATGAGGCCAGGCTGATTTATTGAAACCAAATTGCTTGTTTTTTCTCTCTAGGGCTGCTAGAAACACAGGGTAAATGCCCTGATGTCACTGTAGTGAGGCTGATGTAAAGCCAGGGAAAGGAGTGGCAAGCACACTATTTAATCAGATGCTCTGGCTGCAAATCTACTTGGCATCCCCCATTTGTTTCACTTGTCTCAAAATAGGAATTGCCAGCACTTTCTAAACGGGGTAGAAATTCCCTTTTTTTTTTTTTTGCAGTACTGAAACCTGTAAAATCTCCTTGAGCTTCCTCTGTTACACTGCTGCTGAAACATCCCTCAAAACACACCTGGAAAAAGCACACCAGCAAGCTCTTCCCCTTCTCCACCAGCAACAGTGCATGAGAGGGACCATTTCTGATTTCCCATGCTGTTGCCCAGAGCTCTGTGCCTCCTTACACTGTTGCTGCTTTGCCCAAGGGCTGTAAGCACTTCCAGCTGGACCAGGGGCTGACCCTACCACTTTGCAGTCCCTCTCTTAGACTTTGAGCCAGAACTTTAAGGAAATAAAAATGGGGTCTGCAGCTACAGCTGTTTGAAGAGCCTCCAAGTTGGCTGGCTGGTGGCTTGTCTAATTTATATTGCATAGGCAGCAATAGTCCTCTTGGGAATCTTATGACTTAAAATCCCTGATAGAGCCATTCTGACACATGCTCTGCATAGGAGTTTTCTTTCACCACTTAATCAGCAAATGGTTGATCTCTTGTTCATATTTCAGCCAAAGTGTGATATAGCTGAACCTAGAGAGACAGGGTCATCTTGGTGACTCACTCCAGCAGAAACAGAAATGTGTTAGAAATTCCCTACTGCTTGGTACTCAGCTGCCTTTACACACTGCATGCGTGGTACATTGCACAAGAGGAATCCATCTCTGGTTTTGGTCTCAAGGTCTTTGGTAATATAAATAAATCATCTCATAACATAGAAAGAAGGATAGAGAGAGGAGTTCTCCTATAGTGAAGACTTCAGTGGAATGCTTCACCCTGAAAACTGCTCAGTGCTAGTCTGTGGCAGCCATCACAGAATTTCAAAGGGAAAACAAACGGTTTCTATTCTATATATAAATACACATTCTATATACAAATAAAAATAGTCTATATGCAGATGGTTTCTATTCCTATATACAGTGTGTCTGTTGTTGAAAGGTAGCACTAAAAAGCTGGATTTCCAAATTAGCTGCTTAAAGAGCCTCACAAAGCACTTAGATTGGAAGCAATTCATAGGAGGTAACAGCTTGGTTTACGTCTCTGAAGTACCATTTACATTCCTGGTGGCAAATAAATAATAAAAAATAATAAATATGCATATGCAGAGATAGAGAGCCTTAATCACAGCACATGTATGCGTATTTAGAGTATAATACAGCAGGTTCATTCTTCAAAACCTGCCCCAAAGCTACAGGATTAAAAATAAGCATAGGGTGTGTGTGTGTGTGTGTGTTAGCCATTACTCCCCTTTGTGATTTTAAACATTGACTTGTCTCCCAGCTTCTTTCCATCTCAGGCAAGGCCTGCTTCTGGTGGCTTCTGATGTGACACCCTTCCAATTTTAAAGCAATGAGCAAGCATTGCATCTCCTGTGCCTATGCCCACACAAAAAACAGCATAGAGTCCTTTATAACAGGACTAATACCAGTATCTACCCAACCTGGCTCATAAAATAGTAGCCTAGACTTCATCAAACTTTCAACCCCAAAGCTTTTAACTCTGCAAAAGCCCAGGTTATGCCATTCCAGGCAAAAAGAGGAAATGCAGCTGCCTGTGGTGATAGTTTGCTATGCCCTGTACAGCATCCATGAGATTCCAACATTATTGTCCCTGCAACCCAACTGCAGTGTCAGTAAAAGTTGTTTTAATAAATGATACATTGTGTGCAACCAAATTTTTGTGCTTCCCAAATTATGGAGATTGGAACTTAACAAAAAAGTTTTCAATGCCTCATACATTCTTTCTTCATAGGAATTAGGATGTTATTTAAATGGGGTTTTATTTGTGATTACAAATGGCCCATTCATGCACTGAAAGAAGTCAAGCCTTGATTCTGAGCAGGCATGAATCAATATGGGTTCTCCAATTTGAGAGCTGTACTATTTTGCCTCTGATGAAGATAGGACCCTTTCTTTCTCTACGCACTCTGCCTCTGTTCGAGCAGTTTCCAAACTATGACTCTACCCAAAATAAGGAAGTTTTTATGCCTCAAGATTAACTCTACAAGAAGTGAGTATTTTTTAATTTGCAAAGTCACTTTAATTTCCTTGGTTTGAGGAATAAAGGCTCCTCCTGTCTGACAAGGGAACCACAGTAAGAAAAATCAAGTACACTGGGATTCAGCTGGGCCATGCAAGTGAAAAGGCAGATATCCTGCTGTCCAGCTAAGCTCTGAGACAGTTGAACAAGAGCACAGCCAAGATCCTTGAGGCCACAGTAGATTGCACGTAGATCATTGCAGGCTCTTCTCCTCCTCTTTTTCCAATGACACCTTGTTAACACGAGCTCAACTATTAAACCTGCCCTATTTATGGGATGACATTAGGGTACCACTGAAGAATTTGAAAGACCTTACACATTTAAGGTTTGTGGAGGCAAAACTCTAAGCGAGAGCAAGATTTTCCATGACACCCAGGACTCTCAACTCCCCTTGACTTAGTGGCTACAGGAAAATATAACTGAGAAGCAAAATTGTCAAAGGAAGAGACTGTTCAGCTCTTGTCATGCAAAGATACTTCCAGAGACTACAGGTGAAAAAAGCAAAATCAAGAGATGGTGCCCACCAGGCTTTATTTATTTCACAGCAACAACTGAGTCATAATCTAATTAATAAGAGCCCTCAGATGTGACAGCTTCATGTTTAGCAAATTTATCTGCATTTCTTTTGCTACTCTGCATCAAAGCTAAGTGACCCCTGGGGCTGTTCCACAGCCAGCTTCTTACATCTGCATCCAAAATCTGATTCTTTGAAGAAGGACCTTCTAAGAGAGACCTTATCTTATGAAAGACGTGGTTCCGTGTGGTGCTCCTCCTCTCCCAGTATGCTAATATTAACTTCTGTGTAGAGAAATTTCTGGAGATAGGTTACCTGCTTTCTTATCTTAAATGTCTATTTACAAGGGAGGGCCTACCTTTGTGTGGCTGTTCCCACTTCATTGGCATTATTACTATTTGTCCTTTCACTTGTTATTTTAGGTTTCATTTTCCCTCCTCTCTTTAAAATGCCCTTTGGTGAGTTCAGGTAGTGTTCAACTTCATTTATTCCTACAATTGCAAAATCTATGGCTGAACCCAAGCAGGAATACTTCTACTTCATGGTCCAGCAAAAAGTTCTATCTATGCCTTGAGAGTATTCTCTTTAAGGAAACATACGTAACATCTGAACTGACCAGGTGTTTTAAGGTTTGATGGATTTAAATCTCAGCTGCCACAGACTTAATCTTCTGTTAAACTCCTATTTTTATTCAGCCCTGTAATGTCACACATTTGAGGGTGATCTTTCATTTCCTAGTAAACATGCAGCAGAATTTGCACCTTTCACACTTTCCTGACCTATGCTAGGATTAAATAACAGATTTGGGCACATGCCCAGGAACAACTTATGCTTCAGGCCTTACCAGTGATGCTGCATAGACATATTTTGATCTGCATGACAGTCCACTCTGAATTCAGCCATGCCAGAAACTGGAGCTGTGAACTGCATTTTTTGGCTGGGGCAGCCCGGCAACTTTCAGACCTATGTTAAATTCAGTTTGAAAATTAGCATTGCTGGTCCCAATATAAACAGGAAAAAAGGAGAATAGGCCTTGCATTTTCTGTTTCTTGGAGTCTGAGGCAGTAGGGAAGTATTCCAACGTGTGACTGTTTACCAGAGTAGCAGCCCCAACATCTAACATACTCCATTTTTTTAAAGCATCTGTAGTAACAATGGTCCAGATCTATATCTTAGAGAACCCAAAGAGAGTATTTCAGCTGGACTCTACTGAGCCATATCTTCAGCACACATAAAGTGGCACAGCTCCAAAAACATTAGCAGAGCTGTAAGCACTGACACCAGCTAATGATCTGGCCATATGTGGATTTGGAGGAATTTTGATGTTGTGTTTTCCAGGCATAGTGCAAAACATTGGCTAATAGGCAACATTTGTATTTAAAAGGCAGTTAAAATAGTAACTGCATTTATATATCTGTGTATAGAAAAATAGAATCAGAGGGGGACGAGAGAGCCTAATGGATGTAATCCTGTGGAATGAAGGAGCAAAACTTCAAGTTTTGGGCAGTAAGAGATTCCCTTTGAAGGCTCCTGTAGTGAAATTCCCACCCATTTCGTTGCAGACCTGAGATTCCTCCAGGGACTTAAGCTGGTTTTGTTTGGGTTTTTTTTCCCCCATTTAGAAAAAGTAATGCAGTGATTCTTGAGGAAAGACCAAGTGGCTTTTGAGCCATGTATTATTTTTTAATTAACATGAAGGTCCACACATGTTAGGATATTAAGACAATTATAGAACTGTTTTGCTGCTACCTTTTGTACAAATAACCCAAGCAAAATGTAAGTCACTTGGTATCAGAAGAGTACAGTTTCTCTGAGGTTCTCACATTCTCTGCAGTTTGGAGAAAGGAAAAGGGTAGTAGGCGGAAAGCAAAAGCATCTTTGTCCTGGCTCAAAGAAGAACTTGGATACTCACTGTTTCAGGCGGTTGGTGATTTCAGTCTTGCCTGTTTTCTGTTTTCATTCCTTGATTTATTGTCGATACAACACAGGAATGAATGTATCCTCTACTTGTCTCAGACTCTGCTGCTATCCATGCCTGCCTGAGGATACAGACCTGCAAGTTGAAGGCCACAACAGGTCGCATATTTTGTCTCATTTCAAGAGGTGTTACAAAAGCAAGCAAAATTCACAAGTGAGATGGTGTATTTTGTTTGCATGCAAGGCTTTGGTAGTGGGGAAAGGCACAGGGATGGCTTCTGTGAGAGGCTGCTAGAATTTTCCCCTATGCTCAAAGGTGGGACCAGCAATGTTACCACACCTCTGTGGTAGCATATTTAAGAAGGGGGTGAAAAGCCTACACAACCGCATCCAGAAAGAGGAGGGAACCTATGTGGGAATAGTCTGATCTTGAAGGACTGCACCCTGTGAAACGTGCCCACACTGGAGCAGTTAGTGAAGAGCTCCATCCTGTAGGAAGGACTCACATTAGAGAGGTTTGTGGAGGTCTCCCATGTGAGGAACCCCACATTGGAACAGGGGAAGAGTGTGAGAAGTCCCTGGGGAGGCAAGAGCAGCAGAGACAACATGTAATGAACTTACGAGAAGCCCCATTCTGTGTCCCACTGCATTGCTTGAGAGAAGGAAGCAGCTGGAATCAAGTGAAGCTGAGCCCAGGAAGAAGGCAGTGTAAGGGGGAAGGTGTTTTAAGAATCGGTTTAATCTCTCTTTACCCTACTCTGACTTTATTGGTAACAAACCAAACTCAACTTAGGGAAATCAGTTCACCTGTGACAACGATTGGTGAATGGCTTTTCCCTGCCCTTATCTCTACCCATAAGCTTTTAATTATAGTTTGTCTCCTTTGTCCAGCCGGGGGAAGGGGAGTGAGATCCAGCCAAGGCCAACCCACCAGACAGGCAAATATTATTTAGGTTTGTTTATATGGAGCCTGATATGAATCCCACACAAGCCTACCTATTTATGAGGGGAAAAAACCCTATACCATTATGAATCCCTATTCCAGAACCAATATTTGGTTTTATTATTATGTGTACAGGCACTTGTAAAACAAACAGACTGTTTGCATTGGTGCCTAGGCTCTTAGAGACAGTAAACAAATACACTGTTTTGTTCATTTTTCCCTTTCCAGAGCAAGATCTTGAAAAACTTTTGGGAAGAGACTAAGAACTGAACCAACAAGTCACAGCCCTTTCACCTGCTTTGTTGCCTGACATTGGACATGTTCAAGTATTGACATTCATCTCAAATTGTGGGGCTCAGAACTGCACACAGTACTCAAGGTGATGCTACACCAACACTGAATATAGCAGGATAATCCCCTCTTTCAACCAGCTCGTTATACTGTTTAATGCAGTTTGCCCACACGGCTGCCAGGGCACACAACTGACTCATATTGAGCCTGCTGCCAACCAGCACCTCCAAATCCCTTTCTGCAGGACTGCTCTCCAGCCATTCCTCTCCCAGTTTATGCTTGTGCACCCAACATTACTCATTCATGTATCGTGCAAGACCCTGTAGCCCTCCATTGAAGCACTCCAATCTGTGGGATTAATTCCACCAAGTTTCACCATCATCAATGATATTATAGCTCTGGGAGCTGACCAATACTTGTCTACCAAACAGTTCATCCTGTTTGTTTCTCACACTGCGTGTGCTGGAATACCATTTGCAAAGTACTCCTGAGACCCTAATTCTAGTTTANGACATTCACCTGCCTACCCCTCCTGAACACCCTGTAGCCCTCCATTGAAGCACTCCAATCTGTGGGATTAATTCCACCAAGTTTCACCATCATCAATGATATTATAGCTCTGGGAGCTGACCAATACTTGTCTACCAAACAGTTCATCCTGTTTGTTTCTCACACTGCGTGTGCTGGAATACCATTTGCAAAGTACTCCTGAGACCCTAATTCTAGTTTAAAGGGTTCTCAATCAGCCTTGTCATTTTACCCAAGGACATATTTTCCCCATCCCATCAGCCGGCAGCATACCTTGGGTATCAACGGGTCTTTCACAGTTTAAAACCCCAAAGCTTTGGCAGATGCACCAGCCCTGGAGCCGAATATCGACACGTTTTCACCTCTCGGAATATCCCTTCACACATCCCACCAGTTAGACACCTGGACAGTTGAAAACTTGAGCAGGAGCTCTATCTTCGTGGCTGTGCTCGGTCTAGCAGGTACTGGAAGCTCTGGAGAAGCAGAGAACACCGCTTTTTCCCACTGGAAACACGTTCTCACCCATCACCATCACCTAAATAGGTCGTTTATCCCGTCCTTAAACTCCCCGCGCTGCGCGCTGCTAGCCCCGCCCCTCGCCGTCGCTTCAAATCAGCGGCCCGGGGCGCGCTACGCGGAGAGCGCAATCAAAGACACCCGTAAATGATGGCTCAAGGACACGATGTCTTCATTAAAGCGGCTTTCCACACCAGCTTCATCTCCACTGCACGTAATCGGACTCAGCAGTATGACAGCAAGACAGTGTTTTTTCCTCTGCTTCCTTCCCATGTGCAGCAACACACGGGAATAGCTGCATGGCTGAGGGAACTGCAGGTGCTTTGGAATGTGTCATTGTGAATAGTCAGGGCTGAAACCTTAAAGGTCACATATAAAACACATGCTTCCAAAAAGCGTTTCCAAACACATGCTTTGAATGAGGTAGCTCTGACATTGCAAGATTTAGCCTCTGTAACTGGCTGTGATCCAGGATAATTTTACTCCTAAGATGTTCTTCCGAGTTCTTTTACAGCTTCATGACTCTGAAAGAACCCTTTCAAGCTGATCAGGATCCTGGGGAGAATCTAGCATGTAATTTTCATTTCTTGCACAGACTTTCCTTACCGTTTATCATTTGCATCTGTAGGCTACAAAGCTCACTGCAGTCTGGACAGATGCATTA
Organism: Agapornis roseicollis; assembly: GCA_002631895.1. Classification (NCBI taxonomy): domain Eukaryota; kingdom Metazoa; phylum Chordata; class Aves; order Psittaciformes; family Psittacidae; genus Agapornis; species Agapornis roseicollis. Next base: position 186,876 of record NDXB01014387.1, read on the forward strand.
AAAGGTATAAAGGGTATGAGAGGAATATTCCAGCTGTGTGCTGCTGGACTTAGTGTCTCCTCTGTGTCATTCCTGTTTCACTCTCTGGGTTCATCAAGGAAGCTAGTCGATTTCTGTTTGCCTTGACCAAACAAATGTTTCTTTCCCAGTAGTTCGAAATGCACTACAAGGAAGGCTGGTTAGAGCCCTAACTAAGGGAGCCCTAAATCACCTGGAGCACCATGCAGAGTATTGAGTATCAGGACCTTGTTCTCTACAGCAGCTTTTTTGTATACACGAAAATAAATTGCATTCATGCAAGTATACAGTCTGCTGGGTGTTTTCCAGCAGTGGCCTCCAATGCAAATTCTCAAGGGATAAGCTCTTGCCTTTTCTGTGCCAGGGGACAGAAAAAGCAGAGGGAGTGAGGCATATTGCCTCCTGCATGCTCAGACACATTAAAGAAGAAAGTCCTCATTTATGTACCAGAAAGGCTGCAGCATGTGTGACCTGGTGAAGTCCTCCTTGCTCCCTAAAACTCCCATTCACTCTGCAAAACTTAACAAACCATCTGTATTCCAAACCCTACTTCAGATGTTCCTGCTGTAGGGCTGTCCTTGTTATCTTCTGACTGATAAAATGGTGGTCCTCAGAATATGATCAGGATCACTGTGCTGTTGCCATGGTGGAGGTGTATTTCTCAGCTGACTTCTTCATAATTTCATTTCTTCTTTCAGTGGCTTAGGAGAAATTATCTTCTCTTGGCTTCTATCTTTCTGGAAAGCAGCAGGTATTTTCAGTTTCTCCAGTTCTTTAGGATAAATATATTTATTGCTTCACCTGTAGCTACTGCTTAGTTAGTAGTCCTGTTTATATTATGGCTGGGATGTGCTGATATCCATCTGGTTTTATTTCCAGATTTCACTCCACTTTGTTATGTAAAGAAGAGCCAGTAAATCTCATTACATCAGTATATTCATAATGAATGTACATTAAAAATGAATACACATCCACTCCTCTTTACAGTCTTTTGGCTTTAGTTACTGTGTTTACACCTCAAAATAGGTAATATTTTTCCTTCTGCACAAGAACGATGTTGTTTTCAAAGAACGTTACAGCTCAGTAGGATAACTGTAATAGTGGCTATTTGGTGAACCAAAGCTGGGCTGCAGATTCCCATCTGTAGCCTATCTTGTGCCTCACACATAAAACCAAATATTTCTTCAGCGTGCCTGTATTTCTTCCCATGCTCTAGCAAGCAAGCCTTTTTTTCTGAAGCATCTCCCGGGTCACCAGTACTCAGCTCATGGCCTGCAGTTAGTACTGACTTTTCATTTTTCCTATTGATTATTTGCAAACTTCAGCATCTCTTTAGGCCTTCTCTGAACAATGTAAGTGGGTCGATGAGAACTAAACTCTCCAAACGCCAGTGCCCTAATTACTGTTCGAAATTAAAGTGCTAATTGTGAAATGGCACGTGATTCATCTGTCTCCATTCAAAAGCCCTTTATCAGTGTGCTTGAGGCATATTCTTGCTTTGTTTTGAGGCTGTGAAAGAAGATGGCATGAGCCTAGTAAAATGCAGAACTATGTTAGGGAGTACCAACGTGTGCTATGACAATGCAGACCTTAGTAGGTCAAACATTCCAACAGTGCCATGTGTTAGGGAAAATTATGCCTTTCATTGGCTCAGCTGCAGACTGAGCAGCACCTCTGCTCCCGCCTTGGCCCACTGAGGCACAGTCAAATACCAGTCCAGTGTGCATTTAGGTTATGATTTCTGGAGCAATGAGGGACACTAGTAAGCATCAAAACCCAAACAGCAAGAAAAGAGGTACTACCTGCTTGATTGCATGACTTGGGAATGGTGGGAGAGCTATTCTTGTATTCACTGTATGAGAGCAATGTAATTGCTTTCAAACTTGGAAACACTGGGGCTAGGGAATTTATGGTCCCTTCTTCTTGTACAAGCTAGACTTGAAGACTCTTTTTCCCAGTGACTCATCAAGTGCTTTGTATCATTTAATGCTTTCAGAGATAAATAACCCATGACATCATCTAACAAAGAAAACAACTGTAAATGAAAATCAATTGTGCCTGGCACCTATTGGGAACAGAAAACCTATGGTGGCACATACTGAGTTATATTCATTGTTTTATTTGATACTTGGTGCCAGAGAAAACCAGAGCACGAAATAACTTCTTCTTATGGTGTGTTTGTCAAGGATATCAGAGACTTCTGCATCAGCAGGACATATATACTGCACCTCCCTGTGAGTCATCAAGCCTATTCTCAGCTTTGTACTGTGACTTATGTGACCTTGAGGAAGTCATTCTGCCTTTCTCTGCTATCCTATCCCTCATCCAACTACTTTGCTCTTCTGGCTGTTTGTGGCAGGGCCTTTTTTTACACTTTACCCATAAATCATCTACCACCACAGGACTAACCCTTGTTTAGGGTTTAACCTCTTTTATAGGCTTCTAGAGAATAAGAACAATAACATCAAGGTATCAAATGCCAGCACAGACATAGTAACAATGAGATCTGCTTGGAAACAGAGATACCTCCTCAGCAAAGCCCTGATTTGTGAAGTGTTAAATTAGATTATGCTTTGGAGAATAATGAAGGAAATCCAAAATCTTGTGGGTCATTTCCAACACCTTACACTGCACTCCCAATATGCTGCTATCTCATCACAAAAGGACTGATCTCTGGATCATCCTGATTCAGAATACGCCCTCCCCTATCACAGTTTCCAGGAGAAAGGTCTTGCTGCTTATAAATCAGAAATATTTGTTACAGAAGTATATCCCTAAAGAATAAGGACCATAACCTTGGATTTGAAATAACTGAACAGTATAGTCCCAGGCTTCTGAGAGCCTCTCTGCCCCAGCTCATCACTTATTCCTTTGAACAAAGCCACAGCCGCTTCCTAGGAGTTTTGGCACAAGCCTGCCTTGTCCTGGCACCGTAGGACTTTGCTTACATTCATTACTGCTGTATTGCATTTGCATAAGCAGTGTCTCAACAAGCATGGCCCTGTGATTTATGGAAATGACACAGTGGATGGTTGTGCTAACTTTGCCTTGAAATTAGGATGATTCATTCATTACAGGGGTTAGCTGTGAAGTCATTGCCATTGCTGTTGTGCTTACATAGTATTAGAAAAAAGGGTTATATGACAGAGGTACAGAGTAGGATGAAAGGCTCCTGGGGTCCTCCCTTGTCTTTACTCTTCAAAGTGTGCAAGTAGAGGGCAGGAGTAGAGCAAAGCATGGCTCAGATGAACTGACCAAAATGTCGGGGCACAGAGCAGATCACTCTGAATTCTTGTGGTATCTGCTGTAATCCCATTAGTTGTGATGGATTCTGGTGTTGTCCATGTTGTAATTTCCATTGCTGTTCAGCATTAGTCCACTTAATGTCCATTTTCTGTGGAGTGTTGCCAAGTAATTAGTTTCAGGGTGGCCATGGGTTAAACTGCATTACTGAGAAGGATGAGCGGGAAGCAGAGAGAGGGGGGTCAGCATCTCCTCTGCAGAGAATAAGGGTAAAACACAACTCAGCTTGCTACAGAGACATGCTGATGTCCTACCTGCCGAGCTCTGTAAGGGTGACCTGTAGATTCATACCTTGTCCTTTTCAGCTCCATCTTTGCTTTTGACTGAAAGACTGCTGTGGGAGAAAGATCTCAAAGCAATATGGTGCAAGAGGCTTATTTCCATATCTTTAGCTGAATTTAGTGCTTTTTGGAACTGGGCTTTGAAGATCCAGGCCAGAATGGCTGTGGGATGCATAACAGAGCCCTGGGTGCTCCCAAAACACATGAACACCAGTGGTAGGGGTTCATGCTAAGGCCAGAAAGGAGTGTACTGCCCATCTGATTGGGCAGGGGGTGAATGATTTTCACAGCCTGCACTATCATACTATGGGATAGGCTACCTGAAACATCAGGTACTTGTCTTCTATCAAGGGAACCCAGCTTGGCCTGATCTTTGCTCTGACCTACTACAGCAACTAGATCCTGGGAAGAGCAGCATAGCACCAACTTCTGATGGTATTCTGTTACCAGAAAGGAGCAGCTTACCAGGGCCATTTTAAAACATCTATCGGTAAACAGGTTAAACCAAATGTTCTTCACATCCTCTCATTCAGTAATAAATTGTGCTGTTCTTCCAAATGCTCAGTCTGATTTAGGGACAAAATATGAGCAGCGCCATCAAAATTCAGCCTGACCTCCTTGTGTGCCAAAGCACGTTTATTTCTCTCTCACCATATGGTTACAATGCGACAGGAGAAAGTGAAACATTTCCTTCTCTTTCAGAGAAGAGTTTTACAAGATGCTTAACATTATTCTGTTGCCCAATGTGCTAACCGGCAGAGTTTCAGAAGTTGGCCTGAGTCTGACAGCAAACAGCTCCATGGAAATGGAGCAGTGGAAGCTTCTCCCGGAACTTGCAAAGCAGAGATTGAAAATACTTTCTATGCTCTCTCCTCTGTCTCTGGCAAGACAGTTTGCTTGTTTCTCCCTCACGTGAATCCTTCTAGCATTGAAGAAGAAGTCACACTGCCTCCTTGATCTGTGAAGCTGTCTCACACAAGGGGTCAGGGAATTGAGCTTGCCAGAAAAACAGCTTTGGGAAGCGCCCACTAATCGCAGCCCCTGCTGTGCTGGGGCAGTGCGAGCAATGCTGGCCACATGTTCAAGGCTTGCAGTGAAGATATAAGACTGCATATGCCATGTATATCCCAGGAGGTTTATCACATGGTCACATGGTGGAACCCATCGTTTGACCTGGGGAAATCCTTGTATTAATTCATCTTTCATTCCCAGACTGCTTCACCTCTCTCTGGCAAAGGACATCACACTTTCCTGAGCAGCTCATGGGGCAGGTGAATGGAGCTGATTCTTGTATCCATAATTTCAGCCTAGTCCTTCAGCAGCTCTCAGGAAAGCTAGTCCAACCACATCTCCCTTCAAAGAGTTCCTCATCCAGCAACCCATTCTGCAGCTCCCTTTGTAAACTGCAATCTAACTTCTTTTTCCCAGTGAACTCTGTTGCTGCTTAATGCTGCCACGTTACCTTAACAGAATTAAGCTGTGTTTTTAGGCATCTATCAGATGATCTTGCTAGCAAGTATTGCAAATACTTTAGACATAAAGCAACCACTCAAGGTTACCTAAAATTGCCATTAAACCATAAGGAAGCAAACACAGCCCTTGAAATCACATGCAATCTACAGAATCAATGTCACTTGAATGTGACTGAACTGTATGAATCCCTTTGTCATATTTGGTTTGTGTACAGGATGGTAATGAGAATTGATTCAGTTTCTTTACACAAATGGGCTTTGTTTGTTTTAATAAGATGGATTTTTTGTACAGCCCTCCCCCAGTTTAAGAGATGAAAGTATAGATGTGAAAGGCTGGCTTTTCCCAAAGCTACTGCAAAACTCCTTCAGTAACCCCATTACTGAGAAAAAACAGCATTTATAAATAACAGCTCAAGTGATCTGACTGCAGAATTCAAGGTTTTGGATATATGTGTAGATACTTTCCATTTCTTTCAAATGTCTCTCAAATAACTGCCCAGAACAGCTCGGTGCCTGCTTGCTATGTATGGGGGTGGATGGCACATATGTCTGCACAAGGAACATTACCTGTTTCTTATCACGTAAGACTTAATACTTTCAGCTCCTTGTAAAACATCCATTTTATTCTGTTTGGAGATTGAAAAACTAATAATAATTCTATAAAGAGCAGTGACAACATTTCCCAAGATGTTTGCAGAACAAAAATCACATCTGAGGAATACTGGTGCGAGCTCAGCAGCGCTGACTGTAGCTGCTTAATGGGTGCGTTAGGCCAGGTTTATAATCTGGAACATAAGCAACATGAGCTCATGTCTGCCTGTGAAACAGTGTGTAAGTGCACTCAGTATATTGAAAAGCTCAGCCTAGCTTGAGAACTTTGACCTGAAATAGCCCCTTCTCTCAGCCTGTGACACCCAGTATTATTTCATCATGGCTTCTCATTATTACTTACTGTCAGTAACAGCAGAACCAAGCACATTTATGCTGCACAAAACTGAAGCAACATGCAGCCCGTGCCCTGGTAGTCCTTCAGCGCAGACCTCCCCAAGTGTATTCTACAGAACTGTTTGTAAATTCTATTCTGTAAAGGGTTATAGCTGACTTCAGGACTTTGTGCTAAGCCCTGATTTGACTTTCTACTTCATCTCCTCATTTTCCCACCCCCTCTTTCCTCTGCCTTACGTCACATTTGTTTTACATTTAGCTGTTACAGAAACTTCCAGTTTTGCAAATGTAATACCAATTTTCCCTTTAGAATATTGAGTTTCCCTTGGCAACTGTCTAAGCTCCTGGATTCAGAATTGTCTTTTCTTGACCTCTAAACAGGAAAAAGAGAGCAGCTGTGATGAGATGAAATGTGTCCTAAATCATCTGGGATTTTTTCCATGTCCTGGAAGCTAGAAACAACTTTCCTTATGGCTCTCACCCTCCTTTCTAACTTTTTTTTTTTTTTGTTAAGAAGAGCAGAAATCTAGCATAATCACATGCATGAGGAACTCTAAGAACCTGGACTCTAGGCATGGAACATCACAGAATCATTAAGGCTGGAAAAGACCTTTAAGATCATAGAGTCCAACTCTTAACTAGCATTGCCAAGTCCACCACTAAACTGTGTCCCCAAGTGCCACTTCTACACATCTTTTAAACACCTCCATGGATGGTGACTCACCCATTTCCTAGGCAGCCTGTTCCAGTGCTTGACAACCCTTTCAGTGAAGAATTTTTTCCTGATATCCAATCTAAACCTCCCCTGGTGCAACTTGAGGGCAAAAAAGACAACCCAGGGAAAACTGGCTGCTGACAAAAAAGGTGGAACAGAAGCCCCCCCCCGACAGGCTATTTGGTGCAGAGTCCTGGAGAGGAAAGATTGTTTTTTAAGAAGAGAGGCAGAGAGAGAAAAAGAAAGGACAGAGAAATATCCAGTGCATACTGAGAGCAGAGATAAGTCATGCAGGAGCAGCACAGGGAGATGGGGAGGAACAGGGCAAGAAGAGCAAAGCACCAGGGAAGAGACAAACACAGGCATAGGGTACCGCAGACAATTCAGCTACAATGTCTTTGTGTAAATCACATTGGGAAGTTCAGTGTTTTGTATGAGTAGCTCTCCAAAGAGTCATGTGTTTGGCACTTACTTTCCCATGGGTATTTGCTGACTCTCCTTCAACTCATTGGAACAATTAACCTTTATGGAAATATAATAAGCTACAGTTAGAAACAAAAACATAAGGCATTACAATAAGGGTGAGGCAGGATCAGTTAAGGCAGAAGGCCATTATTCCATATGGATGTTAGGGAGGGGCGGGAGGATAAAGGAGACACACACAAAAATTACTTAAACCCCCACCACCCAGCAAAGAAACACAACAAAAAAGACAGTTTAAAGCTTGCTCTTGGCATCTTAGTGACTATGGCTTGTCTACATAATAGGTTAGTCCTTCAGCTTTCAAAGACACTTAGTTAATGACTTAGGTTGGCTGAGGGAAGGCAGAGGAAGCAGGTTGCCTGCAGATGACCTGCTAACCTTGATTTTAATTAGGTTTGGCAAGACAACAAATAGAGCAGGTTTCATTTCAGAATGCTGAGCAATCCACAGAAGCAGTGCTGCAGAGAAAATTTCCCTGGGTTCAGGAGGAATAAACGTGGTTTATTCTCCTGCAAATCTTTTGCAGGAGAGAATACATTTCTTCCAATGGGTAATACTGGGAATAGAGTGATCAATACCCTTCCATGGTGCCATTTGGGAAAGAACAATACAGTACACCATATATGAACATCTCTAGCTGAGCAATGTGCTTGTGTGCTTGCAATAAGTGCTTTGTAAATTTAAGCTCACAACAGTAAAACTAGGGGAACTATGCCCAAAGCTCACAGTTTCTATTATTTCTCTCTGCTTGAAGTAACTATCCTTTTTACCAATAGCAGAGAAAAAAGATAAAACCATGTTACATGCATGCATATGTATAATGTCAAATGTCAGTGCACCCTGAATTTATGAGCATTTTTCTTCCATCGTATTTCCAAGATGCTGGTTCCTCTCTGGAAACGCTCAACTGGACATCCCCCACTGGAGTCAGCACTCTCTTCCTCACAGAGAAGAGTCAGTACAGTTGGAGAAAAATAAAAGGGACAAAATAAAAAGTTTGACATGAATGTGTAACGTGGTATGGTGGAATCGGAGCATCTGTTAGTATCTCAGTCCAGAAGTTGTCCAGAAACAATGAAAGAAACACCTTTTCTGAGGAATCCAAGTCAATTCTTCTGGCTTCTGGACAAGGCTGTCTGCACTGTGCTCCTTGGCTCCCTCCACTGCTGGATGCAAGCCCTAGTTTTCTAGACTTAATCCACAGCTAGATGCCTCGTTTCCTCTGTTGCTAAACATAGAAACCATCCACAGTTCTTCAAGGGATGATAATAGGAGCTGCCAGTGCTCAGTCATTTCATAAGAGATAGATGTTTGCCTCATGGGCTCCTGTGTTCCAAAACCATTTTTGATTCTATCCTTGGAAGAAATTTACTTTTTGTGTGCCTGCACTTCAACCTAGGTCAAATCATTAGGACAAATAATCTGCAGACTGCAGGAGGTATATGAAGACACGCTGAGTTTTCTGTGAACCACATAAAAAATATCAGGAGCTAGCAACAGTAATATACTAAAGCAAAGCTATGCTTTATTCTTTAGACTAAAACCATTTGTCTTAGCAGAATGTAGACTACCCTGTAAATGCTGTTATAGGTAACAATGTTAAGAAGCTTAACTTATTATGTTTGCTTTAGCTTCTTTACCTCTGTCCTATGCTTCAAGTACAAAAATTAACCTTTGCCTGACAGGTACACCCTTTCCAAGACGACCTGAGCTATCACAAGATTCCCTGAAAAGCTATTAGCTTCTAAGCTCTGTATTAAGAGCCTCAGGCTAAATCTGTAAGAGAATAGGAAAGATACCTCTTTGCTTCACGGAGGCAGGGTCCCTAAGACCATATATAGGAGTAGTGTGGGATGATTACAGTTTTAGTTTATGAGACAGTATTTAGCCAAAATGACCTTTTTGAGTCATTTCTATGAATGACTGTTTCCAGCAGTGCCTTTCTGGGAAGTTCTTTCCCCAGTGGGGATATGCTCATAAACAGACTGATCTGTTACAGATGAACAAGCATTCAGTCAAACAGCTAAAGTTGAACTGTGAACTCTAATTGGAAAGTTACCAATAAAAAGAAGAGAGAAAAAAGTACTTCTCTTTATTTTAGCCTAACTGATGTTTTTCTGGAAATTGCATTAAATGGGGAATTGATAACGAGATTCTGCAGCCTTAATGAAATTACAATGGGTGAGCTATACATGCACCTCCAAGCATAAAAGCCAGGGTCTTCTCTGAAGCAGAGTGAGAAGGTGACTTGGCATATTTTCAGACCACAAGTTTATTTTAATGAAATGGTTAGCATTTGTTATGGGTCAGCAGCCTGCATGCAGAGTATAGTGACAAAAGTAATAGTAGGAAAAGTTGCTTCTATTTTGAAGGAGAACTTCTGGATAAATGTTATTTATACTTATTTCCAGTATTGTCTCCTACATTCTAATCTTTGCAATAGAGACAAATGGATGTTGCTCATCAGCTAAATGAAACTTTGCCATTCTGCAAGCTGTTATATACAAGGAGGCATTATTTCTGCAACTGATTTGTAACTTCAACAGCATAAAAGAAAAGACAAGCTTTAGTGAAAAGGGAAGAAAGAATCCAGCATTTATAGTACTGGCTAGAGTAGCTTTGTTATCTTGACTGTGAAATACAACCAAGAGTGTTGATATGAGTGGGCTTGAAAGCAGAATCTTCCATGTTCAGCTGCTCTTAGACGGTAGTAGCCTTAGGCCACCTGCTGCAAACAACCTCAGAATGGAATTCAAGAGACGTAGACATGTTGGATTTTATTCTAAAGGTCAGTGACTTCTCTCTCCAGAATTTATTGCTGGATTCAGTCAGTCACTGTAAAATCACTGTTGAGGTCTGCATTTACAAAGGATTCAGTCTTACCTGTTTGGAATCTGATAATGATTAATTAATAGGTATATAAGATAAATGTTTTATAGAAAAGGAAGAAAAGTCAATGCATTCCCATAATACTGGCCATGGTAAATGTAACCCTTGTGAACACTGGCCAGGATAGAGTTCTTATGTGCCTAAGATGAAATGAACTTCACTGTGCCCTTATAAATACATGTCTCCAGGTTGCTATTGGTGATTGCTTTCTTCCTATTGCAAGCATGTTTGCTGGCAGACTCATTGTGATAGATGTTAGTGTGTTTAGTCTGTTTTAAGCTTTGGGCACATGGAATCCTCTGTACCTGCATTTATCAGGCTTTCTCAAGTAGCCCTCTGTTCTGCCAGAACTGTAAGTGTATTAACTTTTGCTAATGTCTGGTTTGCTGTCCTCATTTCTAGAAAAACTGAACCAGATTACAGGAACAGAAATGATACCAGTAACCAAAAGCAGCCCTGATTTGCAGCAAGATCTAGGAACAACATTTCCTGGCTGAAGCTTTGTTTATAGTGCTGCTTTTAATTTCGATCCCTGAGAATGCTGAAGCATGCAAATGAAAAGCAACAAGGACTGAACCCTGTGTAGGGAGCTGCCAGCAATAGTATACACATACAAGCTGGGAGTGTCCAGTTCTCCTGGAAGCTTGTTGACTTAAGAGGAAACAGTGGAGTTGGAAGAGTCACAGTGCATATGCATGCTACATTTAAACATTCTACAGAAATATGTCCCTTGTTTATTGTTGAAGTTATAATGGTTTGCCATTCAGATGGGCCTATATAAAATTTATACCCACTTGCTCTCTGTTTTATTATGCAGTTAATCACAAGGAAGAATAAAAAGGGAGAGAGCCTGAAGGCCTCTATTTCATTTGCTTAATAGAGTGCTTGTAGTGGGGGAGCCAGCAAGGTTTCCTTATAAATTATTTTAGTATGATGGCTTTTATTTGAGGATTTCTGATGATGAGAATTTCTGAAGAACAGAACCAATAGATTTCATTGACAAGGAAACATAGCTCATCTCAAATGCTAGGTAAGGGACTTTGCTTCCTTGGATAGCATTCATCCCGCTCATTCAGGCCATCCTTGGAACCAGCATCTTCCTTTCTCTGTGATGTGTTCCTGCTCCTTAACACCAGTTTCATTCCCTGGGTAATGTTTTTGATTTTTCATATATTGTTCTTCTGTTTTTTGCCACCTATATCAAGTCAACTTTACTGTCCATAACAAATTGAAACCAGTTAATACTTGTAGCACAGCCCCATTACTGTCATAGAGCAGAACCATCTTGAATCCTCACACAGCCACTTTCAAGCTGACATTCAGAGAAAGGTCTCCAACCCATTTCTTCCTCTGGTGTGTACGTTCAAGTGAAATCCACTAAAACATCCTTTCTCCTGAAGCTTATTTCTCCTTTTCACTGTTTTCATGGTGTGGTGAATTGCTGTGTTGACTATGGACTTTGATTCCTTTAGGATGGGAACAATACATGATTATGGGCCATTTGGGATGAAATATCACTGCTGTTCTTAAAGGCATCGTTTACCTGAAAGCTGAACTAAGGGTGTTGATACCAGTATTATATTGTGTCTGGACTGTCTAGTTGAATGGTTTCTGGGTGGTGGTCTGCAGATGCTACACTGAGTCCTTAAATTCAGATCAGTTTCACTGCACTACAGCATTAAGGTTTTAGTAGTAAGAATTTGTGGAACTCTGGAAGATGTTGTGAAGATTGTCATTTAAGTAGAGTAAAACCATGAGACCATAACATTTGACTTTGCTTCAGTCCAGCAAGACAATGATGACATTAAAAACCAGGAGGAATTATTTTAACCTCTTCTTGGCCCTACAGAGATCTGAAGAAAACCACATAGATAGAGAACTTCAAAGGCTATGCAAATCAGCTCTGCGAATGAGAAAGCATCAGTTTAAGTTTTTTGGGTAGCAAGAAATAAGTCCTGACTGAGGTTTTACACTTACACCTGTGATAAACGGTGGCAATATTTTTTTATTATCTTATTTATTTCAGCAAGGAACTCTGCTGAAGTGTCAATAAAAATAAACCATGTATCAATCATGGAAATAGTATCTCTGAGCAGATGTGCATGATGGGAAATAAGGAAGCATTTGGGATAGAAAGTGAAAAGCACAACATTTAATGCACTTAGCTTTCTAATAGCATTTCAGATTCTTAGAGCACAGCTTTCCCTATCTCATTTTAATTTGGTTCTGTGCCCAAATTTTTAGTGCTGACGTGGCCTCCACCACAGAATGAATGAGAATTATACTAACAGTGCATTAGACTTACAACAGCCCTGTGTCAAAGTGACATTAAGCAATTTAGAAGTCAAATATATTTACCCCAAGATCTTCATTTCATCAGATTTTAAAAATACACTTCTGTGACACACCTGTGCACTCAGAACACCCTAAAGTACACTCTTAACATCAAAACTGACAGGTAGAACCTCTGTGAGCACTGGGGGGGGGGTAGCGGGGGGCATCTTAATTCAAACCATGGTACAGTGCACTTCTGAAGCACATATCCTCATTGTCACAGAGTGCGCAACCTGGACTTCTTTCAGAAGAAAATGAACGGGAAAATGTGCTCTGCTTACATCCCATGATATGTGGCAGTGCCTGCTGGGCATTTAGTTTATGTGACCATACTTGAACTGGCCTATGAAAAAGCCATTAAAACTTGTACTATGGGTATTAAGTCAGGACAACTAGTTGTTTCATGCTATAGATCCTCTACTACTGGGCTGCACTACTTGCTAACATAGACATAACCAAAGTCTCATCCTTAGTCTAGCTTCTTCTAAACACATTACTTTAATGTTTCTCAGGCTGGCAACAATCAGGTAGGGTCCTTAAGCCATGTATGCATAACCATGTTGTTTCCTATTACCAACTATTCCTGTTTGAGGACAGTCAAGTGAATCATTCATATGTACAGCCTAAATATAACCATCATGACAGTAACAGTTTCTCTGTGGTCACAACCACATGTTTTCCAGCTCCCCTCAATTCACCATGGTCATTCTGATTTAGTCTTTCTTATTTATATTCCTATCCCACCTACAAGCACATACCTTGATTCTGGAAATCAATGCTTTAAACTGGAAAGATGTAATTTGTCTCAACAGCATTGTGGCATATCTCTTATAAAGATTCCAATAGATCTGTAAGCCCCAGAGTTTATTGGCATAGAAGGGCACATAACTGAAGTATTATTTTAGCTCAAACTGCTTCAGGAATATAGATGGATTTTTGCGTAACAAAATTGTATGATCAATCATAGGATTCAACTGCAGAAAGCAAAGCCTTGTTGATACATTTCTGCCAACAGAAAGACATTTTAAACAGTTGTTTTCTATCTTGAGTGTCATGAGTCTGGAAATCCTGATGCAAGTGCTTGCTTGCTGATGCAAGTTCACACAGACGAGGGCTGATGAAGGCACCATTTTTGTAGGTAGCACAAGGCTCCCTGTGCAAATGTGCACAACACAGAAAAGTATTTCCCATTAGGGTTCATCAAGTACCTGCTGCTTTTGAGTTGAAGGCTTGGGCCCAGACATTGATCCAAATAAAATCCTTCAGCATGAGTCCTCTCACTATATTTTAGCTCCAGTGGTAGATGCTGGTGTTCTGCACTCAGTCACATCATATTAATTTCTACTTGAGAGAGGCAGGGAACCAGAGTGCCTCTGGTTGATTTTCTCCCGTTCTTTTCATTCTCAAATGCTCAGCTTCTACTGACATCTTTTAAAAGTATGGCTTATATTGATTATGGCAAGAACATTTTTTGTCTCAAGTTCTTCAAAGCCTTATGAGCATCAATGACAAAACCTTGGCCTATAAAAGCCTGCCATGACTTATGGGATGAAAGCATGTCAATATATTCTTGCACAGGTTGCATTTGGTCTCTCTACTCTAAACTGTGCTGTCTTTCCATTTCTTGTAAATGCCAATCTAAATTGCCCTGGCAGGGTAGAATTCCACAAGAAATCAGGCTTTAAACCAGAGAACTATGAATGGTGCCAGGACTCAATACTTGAATAATTCCTTACTTCCCCAGGCCAGAATTTCTACATGAGAAGTAAAGAGCTCTGAACCAAGGGAGAGATGGGGGAATATTGTAATGCAGTATTCACTTGAAAAAACGTGAAAAACATGGTAAAAAAAGCTTTATTTTGATGACAGAGCCACAGAAGCCAAGTTAGAGGCACTCTAAAAGAGAATACCTTGCTATGAAGCACTAATATCCTAGAAAACAGTAACAGCTTCTCCTTTCAATGGCTAGCACTTGATTTTAATAGACCCCGTGCACATAAAAGCTCCCACAGAGATGAAGCGAACATATTTAAATCAGTCAAACAGAACACTTTCCCATCCCTTCCTCTGACCCTATAGGAGTACATTTATGGGCTAACATATTATTAAGGAGGCTGACTTTTATAAAAGTGCTCCGGTGTAAGTGGTTATAAATGTGTATTGTCTGCTCTGTATAATCCATTAACTCATTAAAATAATTGTCTTAATTTGATTGTTAAAGTGATTAATAGGGCAAGTGTTAAAGGAAATTAATAGGCCAAATTGAAGCATAACTGCAGCCGAAAAATAACTCCACTGAATTGATGTGGCAACAAGGTACAAGCTTATGGTTAATGATCCATGGGATGTTAAATATAGAACGGTGTGGGGAAGTCAGGAAGAAGATGATTCTTCTGTGAAGCATGCCTGGAATGGCTTTGTGACCTGAATCTGGAGTCTTCCATCCAGCTCAAATGTTTGCCCAAGCGCAATCGGACCATGGACTCTGCTGCCTGTGTCCATAAGTCATGTAGATGGGAAGGAAAGACCAAGACTGATTTTATCTCCTCTAATGTGGCAGAGTAACAGGTGAGGAACTACTTAGAGAAAAATATGTGGGGCTGGGTGGGAACTCCAAGGGTGCTGAGAAAAATGGCCAGCATGACAATTATCCTAAAGGAAGAGAGGAAGATGCTATTTCATACAGCTTTTTACACTGTGTTCTGCAGCATTTGTATTTGGAAGCTAAGGATGGATCTCATGAATGGGCTATTAGGTGGGTCAAAAGTGTGCTGGCTCACAAGGCTTAAAGGGTAATGATCAACGACTGATGTCATGCAATCCTTATTAGGGCCCATGTTGTTAAAACATTTCATCAGTGAAGTGACCTGGATAATGGCACAGAGTATTTATCTGCAGGAAAAATGAGGATGACAACAGATGAGGATGTGTCTGAGCATCAATCCAAAGGGATTGCTTTTAAATCTCATCCAAGGCAAGGCACAGTATTTTATCAAGAAATACATGATCTCCCATGCATTTGCTATTCAATCTTGCCTCTCCTTTCTAGTACGTTTCTAGATAGAAAAGAAAGTAAATGAAATAAATAGTCAACTTGAAAAGCAGTTATTTCCCAGCAAAGAATCCACTTCTTTTAATTCAGCACATAACATGTTCTTCCAGTAAATTCTGCTCATTTTCACAGGTTAACAATAGCATTTACTTTATAGTTAGCATTTCATTTGATCTGTATGAAATGATAAAATATTAAATGCACATTCTTTTAAAAATCCCACCTAGATAACTGGTTGCTAATCAGTTTCCTCAGTAAATCCATGCCAGCAACAGAGCTGAACTCCTTGCAGAAATTACTCTTTCACATATATTACATTTTGGAAGTATGCCACAGCCTCTTGCATAGAGTAACTGAGTTATACAGGGTGCGTTATAATATCAAACCATATATAGCAACAGTGAAGAATGTCAAACAGCCATTTATTACTGAGATAATAGAAATCAGAGCTGTTTTCTCTCTGTGTGAGATACCCATTTACTGCTCTCTCTTCTTCACTGCCTTACACTCATACCTTCCTTTCTAGATAAGCAGTCATTCATATTAAGGCTTATTATGTGCCATCTTTATTTGGAAATCGTTTATGTTCAAGTGCAGAAATTGAAGGAACCATTCAGCCATTGAAGTAAGAGGCATTGGAAAAGTCTCTTTCAATGGCAAAAGCAAACCTGCAGTATGGAGGGAACCAGCAATGGAAGAGGCTGGATTACTAAGTTTAAGAGAACAGATAGGAATAATTTTCTCATAAAAACGTCTCCCTTCAGTAGGTACTTTGCTAGCACCTGGGTACTGCGTAGACTGGTACCATTACCCACATCTAAGAGACTCCTCATTTGCAGCTAAGGCCCCAAGACCTAGTGGAACTCCCTGTTTTTTCTCCCCATCTCCTCCTTATCTCACATGAGAGACAGCTAGGGGCTGCTTTACACGATATCCAGCTGAAAGGCATCCCACCATCCCAAAGATGGGTTGGAGTGCAGAATAAACCGGGACTGTGCAGAGTCAGATGTGGGAGCTAAGGAAGCAGCTGAATTCAATGACCTTAATTGTTGCAAACTTCTCTATGCTAGATTGATTTCCATTTCCTAGAAACGTAGAAATATGAAGCAATGGTATCATTAACACTGATGTTCAGTGTGTAAGACTACCTGACCATGCCAGCTCTCTGAGATTCAGATGTGAAAATGTTTTGTATTGTTTGTTTACTTGATTCTGGGTGAAATGTACTATTTCCGTTTTGCCTTTTTCAATGCTGAAGGGGAGCACTTTCCCCCTTGGCAATACTGTGAATTTGCATTGAAAAGTCACTTCACATTTTTCATAGCAGAGCCAACTTTGACATGGTAGTAGTGTTTTTGCAGTCATGTGAACTCCAACATTTGTGTCTGTGGGGAGAAAACCCATTGCTGGAATACAAATCATTTTCCATTTTGTGTCTTCAGTGAGGTGTTTTCCTCTCTTACCTGTTCTGCTCCTTAAATACCACTTCCCCCATTTCATCACTGTTGCAATCTAGAAACTGTCGGTTCTGTTCATTCCAGCACTGATAGATCAGAAAGTGAGAAGAGGAAGACCTAATATCTCTTCTTGGTTAATTCTTAGGAGATATGGAAATGAAGAGGCAAATGCCCGTGACCGAAGGATGACTGACTGTTACCATAAGCAGTAAATTCTTAAGAAAGTACGTTTGAATACTGATCACATTGCAGCTGCAAGAGGTAAGGTTTCTGGAACAGAAAGGGAAAGCTCACTCTGGAGCTTTATGCAGTTTGCTTTCAATTACATTTACAGTTATTTCTTATTTTTATAGCCTGTTTTATTGAAACCCACTTTTTACTTTAATGTTTTTTGACTTGGGGATCAATTTTTTGCCTTGAGCACATGAATGAAATGCCACACTGCAAAGTGCCAGTTAAAATTATCAATGCAAATACTGCAGTGATGGTTTTATGAGTCTCTTGGCATTTTTTTCCCCTAAGTGTTTCTGGGTTAAGAGTATTTACTTTGAATAGTTCAAACAGAAACTTATGTCTCACAGTTTGATTAGTAGTCAAAAAGCAGTTACAGGTTTCCACCTGTGTCAATGCCATTCTGCTCTTTACTTGCTCCTTGAATTTTCTCTTATTAGCATATTTTCAGGGAGTTTTATGATGAATCAGTCTTAGTGATTAAAAAGCTCTACTTGACCCTGGATAAAAGGAACATAGGCAAAAGCAGAGTGTATATTTCTCCTAGGCACAAAGACCATGAGACCTAAGTGGTGGACCTGCTGTGATGGGAGGATTTGCTTTAACAGAGGAGGTTTTAAATGGCTCTTCCATTCTTTGTGCCTACTAAACCTGACACTGGTGGCAGTGGGTGAAAAATGAAAAAGAGATAACAAACAGTACAAGGATCTCAGTCTGGTTCCTCCAAAGCCAGCCAGCAGACCTCACAACGTAATGGCAAGATGCAGCACTGGAAATTTTCACCATTGTTAGGCATAAATGTTCCTGAAGCAGCACTATGTACTTCAGGCATATTGGAAAGAAGCCTGCAAATGGTTTGAAAGGATTTCCCTGCATTTGTTTCTAGGCACGCACATACAGGAAGTGACTCCTTTGGTATAAAAGGGACTGGAATGGTTGGCAGAAAGAACACTATAATAGGATTATAATGGGGCTTTCTGAGGATGTCTGCACTCTTCTTCCAGAGTATGCTGGAAGATACCTTACAGCAACACAGCTATTCTTAGATAGACAGCTGCAGCATTTATTTCAGATACTGGCTTATGAAAGTGAACTGGTGAGCCCGCAATACTCTTATAAAATAAGCTTCTTATCAGCAGTGAATAAACCAAGAACAAGACCAAGAAGTCACTGTCTAATATACTTCCCTGGGTCCTACAGCATCTCCATTAGCTAATTTGAGGCCAAGTGCTCCTCCTTGTGACCGAGACAGATGTTACCAGAGATGAGATGCTGCACACGAGCAGGGTCACTTTCCATGCCTGCTATCCTGCTGGCTGACGCTGGCATTGCCATATATTCTCTCCCAAATAAAGTCAGCTTGCCCAGCTTAGAGAAGCTTTCTAAATGTCCGCCTGTGGTAAGGAACGGGAGACTGTCAGAGTCTGATGGCCGGATGTGGTTTTCTTAGTGTTTTATACAGTGAGAACTTCATTTTTCAAAAGGTATTTCATTACATCCAGAGTGGTGGCAGCTTGGGAAGAGGCAACAACAAAACCAAGTTTAATGACAGCAGACAGATAATGAGCAGAGAGGAGAAATGGGTTAGCTACAGTCTGTAGTAACTTCACCTCCTGACTCCTGTGATGTTGACTTTGCAGCATGAGCACCTGACTACATGCTCTATTGGAACTCTGTTCCCTGCTCTAACAACTTCATTCCAATTGTTTTCAGCACCTATGTTTTAAATAGAGGCATTTCCATACGCAGTCCCCCAAGTGCAATCAGGCTATTCACAGAAAAGATGTAAAGAAACTGCATTGCCCTGATAGTCCTTATCCACCAAAAGCAAGAACAGTTATTAAGTGGTTTAAGAATGGCAGCTGTGATGTGTGAACACCAAAGGCAATAAAGCCTCTTTTCTTCATCTTTAACTAGCTGCTCTGCCACACAGCAGGCCCTGGCTGCGGGCAGTACAGCAGAATGATAGCAGCTGAGCCATAGAGCTTGGGTGAAGGAGTGAGTTCATGTTTAATTAGGCAGCTCTCNGTGCAAACGCAATAAAGCCTCTTTTCTTCAACTAGCTGCTCTGCCACACAGCAGGCCCTGGCTGCGGGCAGTACAGCAGAATGATAGCAGCTGAGCCATAGAGCTTGGGTGAAGGAGTGAGTTCATGTTTAATTAGGCAGCTCTCTGGGGATCAGGGATTCCTAGGTGCTGAAAACACACATGGTTGCTCTGCACAAATCCTTAAAAAAAAAAAAAAAAAAAAAAAAAAAAAAAAAAAAAAAAAAAAAAAAAAAAAAAAAAAAAAGGACGTATTTTTCTTCCGAACACAAAAAGAGAAGGGAGGAAAATGTTGAACTCAAAAAAGATCAAGTATTAAAGATTTCCTGGCATGGATAATAGGAGTGGTAGCAAAGCAGGAATGTACTTCCCATTTGGCTTCAGAGACTGACATGAACACTGTGCACAAAACAATCTTCGTAAGTGCCCCTAACCTGAGAAGAAAAATAAACTAGGAGAGAAGTAATAAATTACAACTTTGACTGACTAAAATTGCCCTTGATTATAAGCAAGGGTGCCTAGTCAGCCCTGAAGGGCTAGAGGCTGAGAAACTAGACTCCTTGGATCTGTTCCTTGGTCCAGCAGTGAAGTACGGTTTTGGGCTGACACAATGACTACTAGGGTTTTAATCTTGATTACGCTGTAGAGCCTCAGTGCAGCCCCAAGGGAGTCCCTGAAAGGTCTCCATCTATCCTACCCATCTGCACAACAGAGATAAATGAGAGGTGTCTTGAGCCTTCATTAATATTTGTAGGAATACTTTGAAGTGCATGGTGCACTGTACTGTAGAGTGGTTAACACTACAGCAAAGCCATTTGTGGCACCAGATGCCTGCAACAAACCTTTCCCTGCACAACCCATTGGACTGGTTATAGCCTAGCTTCGTATTTGCTGTTTGGGGGCATATCGTCCTGCTGTATGGTCTGTCAGCAGCAGAAGACTGGTGCTGGGTTTCAGCCTCTGCCTGAAACATTCATTTTGCACCTTTACTATACAAATAGAGTTCATTCTACAGAAATGTACTTAATCATTTGTGATGCTGCTGGCTTTTGTTGCTCTTGGACACTAGAACAGGATTTAGATTTGCAAAAGCTAGTGGTGTAACCTAGGCACCAAAGAGTCCTTGGTGATGGGAATAAGCCCAACAGCAAAGAAAACAGATAAATTCACTGAGCCAGCTGTAGTCATTTGCACCTGGCTGCTATGCCCCTAAGCAATATCTCTTGTGTAGAACTGAAGGCAGCCAGATGGGTAAAGGACCAAAGCACTGAGGAATCAGGAGGCATTGGCATGCAGTAGACATATAACAATAACGTCTGGGTTCCCAAGTGTGTGATAAAAAACAGTGGGAGTGAATAAAGGCTACTAGCAGAACTGCAAATTCTAATGGTAGCTCAGACTGAGATTTAAAACAAACTCCAGGCTTCTGGAGGACCATGTGAAGAAGCTGCAGGCACAGGACAAATCTGAGTGATACCTCTGTGAGTGCTGGATTTGGCTGTATCTTGTGCCGGGACAGTGGATCGTCTGGATGGAATAGTTTGCACTGGCTTTTCTAAAGCTGAAGGACAGCAATTTATCTATTTTTATCTCTCCAACAAGCAAACACAAGCTGAAGGTTAAAGTTAAATTAGTTACAGTGGGTATTTATGGACTGTATGCCTGTACTACGCAGGCCTTCTGCTGGGCTTACAAACAGGAACAACTCTTACTTAGAGTGAACTGCTTTGTTGAATATAGTAGAATGGTATACTGTGAAGGGAGAAAGCAAAAAAGGTGAATATTCAGCCAGCAGCCAGAGTAACAAAATTAATCACTAAATTATGTGTTTACTTTATTACCCTAGTGGAAAGGGAATGCAAACTGAGGGTTAGAGTAAGAATAGCATGGCTATGTTTTAAGCCAGAATGAGGTTTCTGAAATTTTACTTGTTTCCTTTGTAAGAAATATCTCAGGCACATCTCAGAAAGATACGCAGTAAGTTTCTTCTGCTTACAAGAACTTGCACAATACTTGTACAAGCGATCAATAACTGATATAGCTAAAACCTCCACCTTCCTAAAAGCAGGCAAATGTGAAAAGAGAGCTCAGCAGGCATAATACTGCATTCGGGCTGCTAATGCTATTTATGTCTTTAGCTTAGCTACCCTGTGTTGCTGTTGATGGGCTGTCTGTTGTACATATACTTCAGGTTTCAATTCCATCGGTAAAGCTTTTGGATGTATGTGACTCAAAGAAAATAGTCTCAGTTCAGGAGTGCTGGTCCTATGTTCTAGGGTCACTTTGCTAGTTGCTGATGAATACACAGCTCTAAAGATATCCTTGAGTGTTTTTAAATGCAGTGCAAAAGGAACAGAGCTGAAGTTAAACAAAGCAATTATTTCCAAACTTGGGCTTTCACAATAGAGACAAATTGTAATCACACCCTTTGAAACCTACAATTACAAGCAGTTCCCAATAACCCTTTGCCTTCCTCCTTTGGGATATATGGTAAATGAGCTACAAGACATTAGCCAGTGTTTCTCTTTCTTGATACTCAGCAGAACTTCCCTGATCTTGCCAGAAGCTTTGGTTCCTCTAATTCCCCAAAGTTTTTAGAGACCCCTTGGAGGACTAAGCGAAACTTCTCTCGTTGAGCAAGAGACTTATTTGTGTGTCCAAAAATGGAAACTCCTTCTACCTACCTTAAGAGCAAAACCTTACTCTAAGGAAACGAGAAATGTCATCTTCTTCCAAGTGTCATTCAGAGACTTAATAATACAGATAATAATCTAATTCTGATTTAAATTAGCCATCATACCTAGTACTTCTGGTAGATTTTTTTCCTGAAGCTAGCATTTGAATTGACATTTGGATTTGGCTGTAACTGTCTTTTGCTGCAGGTACAAGTACTGTATCATTGAATTATTGCCATTTAATATGTATTGGTTACGATGACACCAGTAACTCACATCCAGACAACAGCAACTGATATGTGGAAAGAGATGCAAAGCTGGATGACACCAGGTTGGCCGTAGGTTACGTTCTTGCCTGGAATTAACTACACCATCAAGGACTAAGCAGACCTGCAGTTCAGACTCTGCCTGACAAACAACTATCAGCTGCTTCGCATTCACTCAGGCTTTAACAGACTCTCATGCGGGTTTCTGCACATAAACTATGCCTCAACAGTCAGTCTTGTAGTGCAATTTTGCTGCTTTCTGTAGTGGATTTCCTCTGGCTGAGAGCTGAGTATGTAACTTTAGGGGGAAAATTTTTGAATGAGAATGACAGAAAGGCTGGAAGAATGGTTCAGCTGGTTTCTAATTTCTATCATGTGTTAATTGAACTGCTATAATCTGCAGCTATCAAATCTGCTAAAACAAGCCTGAGTACACGTGACAGAGAAGGAATCGTGGATCAGGACAGGACCCAGCTTAGAGAGAGGGAGCTTGTGAGCAGTGACTATGTACTCCTTGCAACCCAAACCTATTTTGCTTTGGTGTTTGCAAACCTGTATGTCTGATCCTCTCTCTCTCTTACTTCAAGAAGCAATATTACATTAGTAATTACATCATGTAGCTTTCAAGCATAACTTGGTTAGAACCTTATCTTCTCTATAACAACTACAGTAGCAGACAGCATCATGTAGAGATTTGATTAAGAGATGATGTCAGTCCATATGAACAACATGGATTTGGGGTACAGAAAAGAGGTTTTAAACTGCCTGTGTTTGGCTGTAGGAATTAAGTTTGCCAACGCATGATTGCATCTCTGTCTCTGTGAGTTTTGTGTAAATTGCACTGTACTCCCACCCTCCTTCTTTTGCCCCCTTCCTCTGTGGGTGATACTTGTAAAGTTGAGCATTTAACATCTGAGAGCTGCTGCTGATGTAGTTTTCAATGTTCAGGGCTTGGCTAGATGTTGGGATGCTTCTGCATCCTCCAGCAGCAGATGGAGGTTCAAGCATGGATGAAGGAAAGCTTTAACCTTGGGCATGATGTTGAATGCATCAGCAGGGAAGCAGGATGTCAGCCAATAGGTGCAGGGTAGGAAAATTAAGGTGTTATCCTATCATTCATTATGGTTCCAAAGTTGGCAGGCTGAGGCCGTGAAGTAATAAAAATTTGTCCTACGTTTCTTGGATTAAATTGCCCTATAATCCAAAGGCCAGCTCATTTTCAGCTTCTGTTAAAGATAACAGTTTTAGCGTTTCCCTGACAGTTTTGTGACATCCAATGTAATATTAGACAAGGCAATTTGTTAATCTGCCAGCACTAGATTAAATACCTTCTTTTTGTGTGTTGACAACACATTATCAGGAACCCAGACCTATGGACCATTTTCCTACTGAAATTATGAAATTTTGTGTATAATTCATTTAGGTGTGTATTGGAAACTTAATGGCATATGAAAAACATATAATAGAATTTGTGGTAAATATCTTAAGTCTTAAATATACCTATTTTACCCACTCAAAGCCATGTGATGCTCTCCTGATCTGATATAGAAATGTGCCATCAAAATTATGCCCCTTCTACCTGTAGGTAACACATCCATCTTTTACTCCTTTAAATATGACTTCAAGAGCATAAGCTGTGCGCTGTCCCCAGCCACCAAAAACACCCCTGAAAATGTGACTGGGAGAAAGCTGCTACTGGGCATGAAGAGAAAAGTATATCTAGGTTTTTTCTGTTTCTACCTTCATATGTTATTTATTATCAGTTGCTTCCAGGTATATTTGCAGCCTCCCTAGGGGCCATTGCTGGAGTGACATTAAATGAGTTTACGCAGATGCTGCTGTCTGTGATGTACTCTAATTTTAGACTTTGTCTCCCTGGATTCTGTATTTGGATGCAAAGAAGTGACAAGCACTTCTCTTTTCTGTATAATCTACATTTAAGAGGATGGGAGCTGCTCAGGTTTTTGACAGAAAGGTGAGAAAGGCAGGGGAAAAAAATGCATCCTAGAGTTACAGCTGCCAGCTTAATCAACAGCATCAGCAGGGACTGCTCTGGGCAGAGCTGTTGCTGACATGGGCTTTCAGCCAGACCCTGTTTCAAGATGCTAAATCAGGAAGCCAGCAGAGCTACCCCCATTCACTTTCAGGAAGCTGAGCCACCATCAGGCTGTTCCCAAGGGAGAGAGTAATAATAAACAGTGGGATTATAAAAAGGCTGAGCGCAGGAGGAGGGTGAAAACATGCTGGTGAGGAAAGATAAATGGAACAGCAGCATCAACTGCTGTCAGGGGAAGTGTGCAGAGGGAGAACAGATGAAGAGAGAAGCGAGTGCCTGGTGGCTGGAAGCCACACGGGTCCATTCATGTGGCATTGTGCGTTTTCTCACAGAAACACTAAAGCCCAGTTACATTTCACCTCCATCAAATATATGCATGCCTTCGCTTAACCCATCTGGGCCCAAACTATGCTCCTGGGGAAGCTGTCAGAGTCTGAAGTATGCTCCTCACAGCAGCACTTCTGTTAAGTGCATGAGTTCGGGAACCCAGGCCTGAGGCCAGTCAGAGGGAGACTGGTGTCAGGAGGTATATGGGCACATTCTGGAGACTGACAGCTGTTGAGACCCTGGAGACAAGTTCATGGTAGGCTTTGATCTTTGCCACTGGCTCTCCCTACCCTTCAGTTGTGCTAATAAGGAACTGATTCTTTACAGAGTCAGAGACCGTCTATTTTAGTTTCATAGCAATTTTTCATTTAGGGAAAGGACAGACCCACTGGGGATTTCCTTTAATGGCCTTTTTCTAGGGAAGTGATCACAGGCTTACCTTCCAGTGGGAAAGATAAGCCTTTGATTACCTCCTCTTGCAGCAATCAAGCTAGGCTGCATCTACAGCAAATACTGCCAAGATAACTGCGTACTTGCTCAGTGTTCTTGTGCCAGTGGCTAACACCATGGCTTTAGTAGACTGCTGCAGAGTTAAGTGTATAGCTATGATGACAAACAGCCCAGCTGACAAGGAAAGTCATAGTAGCTGGTTATCGGTAAAAACCAATGACTCTCTCTCACAATTTGTCTGCTCAGTGATGCTCAGAATAATACTGAATTGCCCCACATTTACCTTTATAAGTCTGCACAAAGGTTGAAAAATAGCTAATATCCTAGGAATAATTACACTAGATACAGATTCCCACTAGCTTTATTGCCAAATAACCAGGTAGGACTCTATGTGAATTACAGCTGGGAAGCTGGGCCTTTTCCCCAGCATTCTCTGTTCCACTTAATGTGTGTTTCCAATAATGTTATTCTATTACAGGAAACTAGAGTTAGAAGCCCTTTTGTTTACTGTGTTATACAAATTCAATTCGTCATAGAGCTGAGTGTATAAATTAGAAATGAGGGATGTTAAGCAAAATTAAATGATAAGGTCTTTGCTAGTTTCCATTGCAGCTAAGATTGGTCTGATAAATTGGAGCCACCAAACAATATTAGGTAAACTGAAATAAAGCCACAATTTAAATACATAAATAAGTCAATAACAGACAGTGTGTAGATAGATATTAATATCTTGGATCTCCTTCTTCCCTGCTCTTGTGTTACAGAAAATGAGGAGGAAAGCATTAAGATCAGGATTTTCTCTTTCGGTGTACACTGTTTCCAGCCTGATCAGCCGCAGCAGAAGGCACTAAATAAACCTCATCTGACAGACACCTATTTAGTCTTGTCTGCCCTCCACAGACTCGCCACATAAGAACCATGGCTTTACTAACCAGGTCTCTGTTTCTGCTCAAAGAGAAGCAACTACTGCTAATGCTTGATTTTCCATTACTGAGAGTAAGGTCTTCTTACTCTCTTATTCTGTGGTTTTAAGCTGCAGCTGGTTAAGCAAGGTGACAAAGTTGCACCACAGGATAACCTGTGAAATGACACTTTGGTAAACCAAGGACTGGACTGGCAAGGTATCCCTCTTTCCCATTCTCCTCAGAGGGAATTGTGGGCTCCTGATGAGCTGTCACATACTGCTCAAGGGTGCTCACAAGATAAGTGATGTACCTTGCTTGGGTGGTGCTGGAATAAGCTCATTAAATTAATAGTTACAAAGTGCCATCTCTCTCCCTGCAAATCATGGATGTACTTCAGAGGGGAAACTCTTCTAGATGAGCAGGTGGAGCAATTCTCATTCAAAGGAATAAAGCGCTTCTCTGCTTAATAGGCTAGATGTGCTGGCTGCATAACAAAGAGATTTATATGAGCATAGGGACTTGTGAAGTGACTGGTTGGAATAGAACTGGGCAGCCTTTATTAATCAGTCTAATTATTTTAGAAGTGATTACCTTTTACCCTACTCATTGCACTTGGAGTTTGTGATTGAGCTGGCACTGCGTTTCAAGACTAATATACAGAAACTGTGTTTTCCCCGAAAGTCCAAGACAAACAGATTTCCTTGCACTATTTGCTTACAGTACNGAAGTGACTGGTTGGAATAGAACTGGAGAGGGTAGGACCCTGGCACATGGATACAGAACAGGTCTGCAGCCTTTATTAATCAGTCTAATTATTTTAGAAGTGATTACCTTTTACCCTACTCATTGCACTTGGAGTTTGTGATTGAGCTGGCACTGCGTTTCAAGACTAATATACAGAAACTGTGTTTTCCCCGAAAGTCCAAGACAAACAGATTTCCTTGCACTATTTGCTTACAGTACTAGCAGTTTGTAACTCCTTAAAGATACTCAGATGCTCCAACCAAAGTTCTCAGAGGCTAGCAGCACAATATCTTGATATATGGTTATAGCTCATGCAGCAAACGAACCCTGGCAATTTTCCCTGCGTTGTAACTATACCACAACCATGGTTTTTAGGGAACAGAGTATCCCTGTATTTTCTCGTGCATGCAAATTGAGAAGAAACTGGGTTTAGAAGTTAGAGATATCTAGCATTTCTGTAATGTGTTTTAGCCATAGGGAGGCAAAGGCTGATGGTTTATGTATATCCAGCAACACAACCCTGCATGGTTTGGGTCTTGCTGATCATGTCACAATGGTGTCTGGAGATTACAGAGTCACCAGCACTCTCTCAGGCCCTAAGGGAACGGCAGTTATATACATGATGATGTGTGCCTGCAGTTCTTAAAATCAATGCATAGATATTTATTATTCACCATCTGCAGACAGCAGTGGCCAGATGGCCAAGAAGCTGAGTGTATGCCGCTTCCAAAGGGGCCCTGTACGGAGTGGTATTTCACAGAGAATTAGAACTCCCTGTGGTGACATGAAGTGTGTTGCATTTAATTCTGGGTGTAGCTGCTGACCTGACTTGAACTCCATTAGGGAGCATAAACCAAATTAAGTATATAGTACAGAACTTGGAGAGCAAGGTTCTCTGAATCATGGAGCGATTCAGACAGCAGACAGACAAGCCTGGAGCCTGATGTTATTTATTTCATAGAACACTGAGAGGGGAAGGAGAGGGAGAGGAAGAAAAGCAATAAGGCCAGGGCTAAAGACAAGCAAGGAATTTAAGAACTGGAGAAAAGTGTAATGAGAAGATGGTAGATCTTTCTTGGCCACCGTGTACAACACCCATCTCCTCTGCTTGCCTGCACCCCCAGAGAAGTGGATCCCAGCTCAGCATCCTGATTCAGTCCAGATCACCATGGACAAAACAAAAAATAAA
The DNA here is from genome assembly GCA_002631895.1 of Agapornis roseicollis. Taxonomy (NCBI): domain Eukaryota; kingdom Metazoa; phylum Chordata; class Aves; order Psittaciformes; family Psittacidae; genus Agapornis; species Agapornis roseicollis. Next base: position 214,714 of record NDXB01014387.1, read on the forward strand.
GAGAAGAGAGAGACCCCTTTGCCCTTCCTTAAGAGCTGCCTCTGTATGACATCTGCAAAACACTGTCACAGCCTTCCCTTCCTTGGGTCTTCTTCAATCAGTTTTACTCATGTCTCATACACTTACAAATTCAGATTACTTCAAAGCACCTTTCTTCTGTCAATAATTTTTGAGGTCTCTATCAACACATCTAAATAAACAACCAAGAAGTTTGCAAGGCAGTTTTTATGGAAGTATCTTTGGATATACCTCTAATGCCTGTAGCTTGCTACATTTTAGTCCCTTTATATGGAGGTAGGACTGAACCCATCTCCATTCTGTGTTTATAGAGCTCCTCAGATTTTGCACTCAGGTAAGAGCTGCTGGTGTGAGGTCCCACAGCATACTAAATAGCTAAATTAGCAAGTAAATGCTCTGCTCAAGTTTGCTGTCTACCATTCTTTCTAAACACAGGAAGATCTGAAGATTGCAGGGTCCGTTATCAAACTCTGAGTAGTATGGACTTCTTCAGTCAAAGAAGAAATCTCTAAGAAAAAGTCTAGTAAAAAAAACTTATTAAATGCCTTCAATCACCTTTTTTTTAATAATACATTTCCCTGATAGGAAATGGAATAAAGCACAATGATACTGAGGATAGAGCAGAGTTCTTTCCTTTTAGAAAGTGACATCAAACAACCTGAACAATGCAGTTCCAGACACATAATTAAAACTAAAATTAAAGACAAGGAGCATGCAGATCTAATTACATTTTTAAATAGAAAGGCTTTGAGAGAAAGGCAGAGAATAAATTATTTGCATTTTTTTCTGGTGATGACTCTGCAGTTAAAGCAGAGATATCCCCTGAGGATTTCCAAATCACTTAATATTCTGCTTTTTTCCTAGGCTGCTTTCTATTATGTTTTCTCTGTTGAGGGGTAGCGTAAGAGTGAAGGGGAGAGCAGATCCTAAACAAAACACCAAGCAAAAGAACATTAAATGATCTGTGTAATTCCCAAATTACTTCCTACAAGAAAGCATGTTATCTTCAGAAAACCAGGACAGTCATTGCCTGTATGTCTTTACACAGCCATATTTGAATGGCTGTAAAGACAAGACACACTTGTTTATCTCTGGTCTTTAGGAAGAGGACATCACCATTCCCAAGCAGTCGTCTATTGGAGCATGGGGTTTTGATACAGCAGAAATAGGAACTAGTGTTATCCTGTCAGGTACAAAACCAGCTGATAAGACAAGAGTAATAGTGAATAGAAATTGGGTTAAAACAAAAAATATTCTTGTCAGGATCTGAACCTGGCTAGGTGGGATAAAATGTAATATCTCTTCCTGTTGATGATCTCTGAACCATCTGAAAGATAGACTCATTTGGGCATTGACAGTGGCAGGTTGGCAGACAGCAAATAAATCTGTGGTGGACGTGTCCATGCATAATGAGCACTGTCTTTATGTACTGCCTCTGCTGTGTAATCATCTATTAGTGCTAATTGCTAGAGCCTAGGGCCTTTGACATTAACTAATATGATAATAAATAATACAGATAAAAGATCCAAAAGGGCAGCTGTAAGAGAAGGCTTCTCCCTGGCTTAAAACATTGCTCTTCTTCCCGAGATTACTCTGCTGCATCTTCAGTGCAAACAGACATTTGGTGTGAAGAGAAAGAGGTCAGGAAGGCCACCTTAAAGGTAAGGTAGCCTGACACTTCAGTATTTACCTATCTTCCTCTCTCTGATGTCAGCTGTGTATCTAGTCCCTCAGCCCACCCAGCCTTCTTGACAGTTGTGCTGGTTTTTAAATTGTAATAAAAGAGTGCAGGAAACACCAACATAAATTGGTGCTGTACCACTTACAAGCAATCAGTTTTCAGTCAAATTCACATTCCCTACCATCAGAGCAGAGGCTCCATTGTGTAAGGGTCTCATAGTTTTAAATCTCTTATAGATATATGCATTCAGTTTGTTTCTGAAGATCCAGTCACTCTTTACCAGTCCTTCAGTGGCACTACTTTTTCCTTCCTCCTTTCAAACGCTCTGAAGCTCTTTCTCTCAGGCACAGTGGGCTCACTTCTAATCACGACCTTTCAGCAGAGGGATTTTTTTGCAGAGGTCTTTGGAGTGGTTTTTGATGACAGCTTCTGAAAAACCTGACCCTCCTCTCCCTTACTGCAGGTATTTAGCCTTCAGTTCCTGACTGTGTGACACCCTGCCACACGGTAAGAGAGACACACAAAAAGCAGTTCGTCTGTTGCAGAGTCCAATTCCTCTCACAAAAGTCCTTTCATGAACAGGTCAAAAGAGGATGAGTCTTGTAAACTGGTGTTCTGTGAAAGCCTTGGGGATAGAAATGAAAGCTATGCTGAATTCTTGCCAGGCTAGGCAAGGTAAGATGCTGCTCTTGGGTTTGACCTCATTCATTTCTCCTGGATAGACTTTAATACTTTCCTTTTTGGGTTTTTTGTTTGTTTGGTGGCTTTCTTTTGGGGGTTTTGTTTATTTGCTTGTTTGTTTTCCTCCTCCCCCCAGCTTTTTGGCAAGATGAACAGAGAAAGGGTTGCATGGCCGACAGAGGGTTATGTTGCTCACCTCCAATTAAAAGCTCCAGAGCTAAAAATCTAGGAAGATGGGAAGAGAGCAGGTTTTGCAACCAAGACAGTGCAAGCCTGGCACAAACCACAAACTACTGACACCATTCTTGAACTCATTCCTGATATGGAAGCAAATGGTGATTCTAATTTAAGATGCTCACAAAAGCCAATAGGAGAAGGAGAAGGAAAAGGAAATGCCCTGTGTAGATTTGTCTGGGGTGTCAGAATTCATCTCAATTCCTCCAGCAAAAATCTTCTGCCATTGCAGAGACATCTGCTCTTGGAAAGGATATTGTAGCTCTGCCAGCCCTCATGATTAAACCATGAGGTACCTGATTTATGCTTTCAATTTGACTTTTTCATTATCTCAATACTTTGTATGCAGATTGCTGAGTTTCTGCGTACCCTTCACCACCTTGTTAAAATAACTTGTCAATTGTACAGTTTTTCTGTATGCCTGGCGGGAGCAGAGGAGGATGTTACCGGCAGCTGGTTCCACACATCTGTTTACAGCTCTCTCTGACTCACTCACAAACTGAGAGTGTATACTGTCTTGCTTCTCAGTTTTCCCTAAGACACTTCAGCTAGACAGGGCAACTGCAGTCATTTTATTCTGATCTCTTGGTCTGCAGTAGCTCAAGCCACAAAATTTTACCCAATGAATTTTCCAGATGGAATTCAGCAACATGCAGTTAGATGGAGATATGAAGTTACTCCTCAGCAGGGACTCTTTCCAGTACAGAAGTGTGCAATATCTCCCTTACCTTATGCTGACTAAATCTTGCAAAGATTTGTGTGGTCAGATTCCACACACAACCCCCTTCCCAAGTGCAAGAGTTCAAGAAGATATCAAGGGCATCCTGCGTCATAGAATAGCTTCAAGTAGTGACAGCAAGGCTATACCCAGGGCACTCTCCCTCTCTGGGTGTTCTTAAAGCATTTACTACCAGAGTTTTGCCAACTAAACCTACTTGGACCAGCACAGCTTTGGGAGCACCAACACTGTTGGTAGCTAGACAGAGGGACAGGTCAGTGCTTTGGAATATATTTAATTGCTGCAATTTTTTGCAGATTGCCTAGTTACCTATGTCCTGAGTACAGTCGTGTAAAGCATGAATGTACACTTCCAGTTTGCATCAATTAACTGTGTTGTTACAAAGCCCACACACAAAGCCTAGCCAGGACCTGGAGATTGAGAGAGAAAAGATCCTGATTCAGTGGCAGAGCTCTAAGGCACAGCTACTACTTTAGCAATTAAGAGCTACACTAATAAACATGACAAAAGTACTAGAGATATAAAAAATTACTCTGTTCTATTTTGCTCTTGGCTGTTGTGCTTAAGAGCTACTCCTCTGCCTATTCCTACCCTCATATGTCATTAGAGATTAGAATAAGGCTTTAGAGCCATGTTTGTGTCTTGTCCTTCCTTGCTAAGAACTTGATGGGGAAAGTGAATTTTATTTACCAGGCTGATTTTCCTTTTTCACCATTGCATGTGCACATTTTCAGAGAAGTGGAAACCTTGTAAATCAACCCAGAGTAAAAAGGTGTACACTGGAACTAAGAGGTCTCCTGTCCCCTGGGTCTTCTAGTCTACCCACCGACAGAGGAAATTAAATGGCTTTGAAAGGGCTTTTCATTGAGACTCTGGGAAAGGCCAATGTCTTGCTGCCCCACACTAATTCCTCTCCACGTTGTTTTCTTAACCCACTGAAGCCTCTGTGTAGCTTAGCCATATACTAGCCAGCTCCTATCCATATTATCTCCCTGTAGTATTCCAGGAGCAGAAGGGGAGGTGGCACTGTAACTAATAAGAGGTGGCCTAAAAAAAAAGGGAGGAAAAAGCAGGAGTGGACCAAGTGGTAGAAGTTAAGGGGATAAGAAAACCGTCCAAAAGGCAGTGGGAAAGAGATGCTGGTCATAGAGTGTGCTTTAGGCAGCTGTGACTAGATCAAGCTATATGCTAATTATATTTGAATAAAGCCCTGTCACCAGACAAAGTGTTAAGGACATGGGGTTAAGACGGTCTCCATTGGTTCTTGCAGAGAAGCAAAACAAGTTGTTGAGCCACATAAAAATGAGCTGTTACCAATGTTTTCCTTCATTTCTAGAGAGAAGTTGGGGGAGAGAGGAGCTGGACATCTACTGAAAGTGCCTAGAAGCAAGAACAGAGATGAGGGAGGACTGGAACTGGGAAAATGAGGATGCATATTCACATCAGAGTATCAAGCAACCTTTATACTCAGTATCATCTGTAACCAAAAGGGTTAAAATCCAGGTTTGCTCTTCATATGACAGTGCTTCATACCTCTGCTGTCAGACTCCTGGTTTTATGGGTTCTGGCTTATAGATGTTTATCACATTTATATATATATAGCTTTTCCTCTACATTTAAAGACAAGGGTATTTTTCACAGCAGCCAGACTCCCATTTCTTGAATTTTTGCAGGAATAGCAAGGAAGGAGAACCTCTAAATCACTAGGAAGCTCTGACAATGCAGACCCTACTGTGCAAAATTGCTTTTAAAAAGCACTTACTTTTTATAGTCTAATTTAGGGCGACATTGAACGTTCTCAAGAATGCCTTCCAGTTCTTTCAAGTGTTCCGGCCTGTTAAAATGTCTGAAAGTCCTTTCCTGCATCAATTCCAAGCCAAATGTACTGTGTGCCTCTTGGAACTATACCAAATGGCCAAACTTTAAGTCATCATTTCTCAGATAAATTACCTGTCTGTCAGTGTGGGTATGAAATGAATTCTGTTGGGACATGGGGACCAGGACTGCTTTTATTTCACATATATTAATGCAGCACTTATTGTTTGACCTGTAACTGCTACAGGAAGAGTTGTTGGGGTGGGGCAATGATGAGGAACTAAATGCTTGTAAGATCCAAAGTTCAGCCACAACAGACAGTGTCACTGGCTGACAATATTTTCAGCAGCACATTTACACAGAAGATGCTTACACAAACCATTATCATAGAACCATTTAGGTTGGAAAAGACCCTGAACTCCAACCATAACCCTAATACTGCCAAGTCTCCCACCATTTTCAAGTCACTCAATTCACAGGTCATCTTGTTTGTCATAGGAACATGCAGACTTGCAAGGCACTCAATACTATTGGTGCTCAGGGCATCAACCTGTAAGCCTCTCAGTGGCCTTAGCATGGGTCTACAGAGTATATCGACTTCCTTGTAGAAAGTCTTTGGAGCAGGTTTCCTCTCTTTCCTCCCTCTCTCCCCTATAACAAATATACGAACTCTTAAAGCCTCAGCTTAGGTTGATACCTCATTCTTGTTTGTATAAGAAAGATTTCTCACCCACCAGCCTGGCAGAGCAACCTGCATATCACCTATAAAGCACTGCAGCAATTGACTACGTTTGAAGAGCAGACTATAACTAGACTTTCCTCACAGCACTGCTTGTGCACTATTCTCCTGCAATAGTTCAAGTACATTAAATCCTCCTTTTTCTTTCTCAAATAAACTCCCTTCCTCCAATTTATTTCTCTGGCAATCCACTTAGCAGTGGAGACCAATAGGGGATTTGGGAGCTGACAGCCTCTATTTACCCACTGGCCAAAGCACCACATCTTTGGCATCTCTCCAGTAACACTGTTTAGCTCCTGCCAGCAGAGCTGCCCTTGCAGGCCATCAGCTGGGAAATCCAAGAAGCCTTACAGTCACATAACAGTATTCCTTTTTTTTTAGTAAATTTTTTTTTTGTTTTCCGAGTTCTGTCCCATTCCTCAGAATAATCATATACCAAATAAGAAACACAGCCCTCCTCCTTTCTTGATGGTGTGCACACATACATGTGATATGTAGAAGAAAAAAAAACTCCTGACAAATAAGAAGTTTCCAGACTTTCATCAGTTTTAATAGAAATTCATGGAGGCTTTCAAACAAGACTTTGTGTTTTAGGTGCAAAGCTATTGCCAAGTCTGTTATTTTTTTATTTTTATTATTTTTTAAATATTTTTTTTTTTAATTATAAAATAAGGACAGTGTATTTGGGGGTAAAAGGTCTCTTTGTTCCTAGCTTGCTCCAGCCATCTTAGATGGAGCTTGAACTGGAGTGCTGAAGACCTAGATTCATTACCAAGTAAGGGAAATGAGGAGGTAATCACCTTGCTACTTCTGTGCTTAATTTCACCATTGTGAAAGAACTACTCAACCCTTTCATAAAGTGCTTTGAAACATGTGACACATAGAACAGACAACATCATCCTTCACCAGCTTTCCAAAAAGAAGAAAAGTTGCATCTGGGGAAAGTGAAATTGAGATGTTTTGCAGTACAGAAACATATTGGCTGAGAAAGCAAACTCTCAAATTCTTTTGTGGAAAAGTCTCATGATTTCCCTAGAACATAAAAACCAACACAGAGCAGAGCTGATAAATAAGTCCCCTTAACATCTCAGAGACAAGGTATGATTTAACTCCATAGTCCTGATCAGAACAAGAGAAAATAGTTATTGCCCTGGAAAGAACACAGAGACAGCAGCACAGCCCTTCCCAGCAGCAACTTGCAAAGAATCCTCAGCTAACAAGAGCAACCATTTACAGGGCAGGAAGATGGCAAGTTTGAGATATCATCAGTCACAAAAAGATTAAATACATCAAATCCTCACCAGCAAAAAGCCGGTTCTGAAACTATTGGAGTTTGAAAATTGAGGGCAAAATGTGCTATGCTTCCCTATCCTTTCTACCAAGAGAAAATGTCAAAAACAAGTAACAATGCACATTCCCAAGTGATCTCAAGCATCTAAAAGCAAACGTTTCTTTTCCAAGGCCAAACCACTGCCACATCTGGACATCCCTGGTGATTTCCAGTCCCTTAAAAATAATGGAAATTTCAAATATAAGACAGATTTTCTCCTTACCTGATGCATTCTGTGTTCCAGGGTTAAACTACTGCCATGTCTGAGCATCAGTAGTGATTTACAGTACCTACAGAATGAAGAAAACTTCAAATGTAAGACAGATTTTCTCTTGCCCACCTACAAGCCGCTTATACTGATTCCAAGAACACAAGGAAAAAAAAAAACCTGAGTGCTAACTACTGTTCCACACCTGGACTGTGATAACACCAGCATTACAGAACACTGTCTTGACTGCTGTATGAATGCAGAACAGGAAGCTTCAGAGGAAAAAGATAACAAAATAGCAGAAATAAAGTATTACAGCAAGCTACTTCTGAAACAGAGCCACTAAGGCCCCTAAAGCCACTACTGTGGTCATTATCAGTGGCCAGCTGGGAGGAAAGCCTTCATTAAATACCTGATAATAAAACCAACTAGAGGAACCTGGGTGGGGATACAGTAGGGTGACTGGGAGCCCTGATAACATTGACATTGGCTTACTTGTGTTGGAACTGTAATGACAAGTAATGAAAGCAGAGACAGGCCTTAATAGTATTTCTAATCAGTAGGATTGCTGCAAGGAAATTCTGGCATAGTGGACAAAATCAGACATGGCAACAGGTAGTTTTCTGTAGGGCCTGTTCCCTCTGACTTGCATTCCTGGCAGGCACCCAGTATCTTGTATGGTTTACTTGTAGGGAGTATAGCAAAGTACTAAGATGTGTATGAACTAAATGTGAGTTGAGGTGTATGTGTGAGGTTTAAAAAATGGTCTGTATTGATAACTAAGGATGCTGTTTCCATTCAGAAAGCCCCAAAGATCTTTACCCTGCTAAAGCAACAGCACAAGTGACTGCCCACAACAGGCTATGCACTCTGACAACAGAAGGGCAGCCTACATCCCAACCTCTGTGCTGCATGCAAGTGATCCTGTCCAGACCACTTGGACACATGTATTTTGCTTTACAAGTATGGGGTTGTGAAGGTGAGTGAATCAGCATGTTCAGAGATTTTGTATAAATATTAAATCACCTTCCCCTTCCACAGCATCTTAAACTGAGTTTTTTTGCACTGTTTTCCAACATACAGAGGCACACTGTCTGCAATGCTCACCCTCTTAGCTCTGCTTTGGAAGCAGAGACAGAGGACTCAACACTTGAACACAACCATGAATTGAAGGCGATATATAAGGCAGGCAGGGGCATCTTCAGAGGCTCACAGGCATAGCTGTGAGCCAATGCCCTCAATGAAGCCAGTGACTGTTCATTTGGATGCCAGAGTTTCTAGCAGCAACTGGCAAAGGCTCTTGGTGCTCTGTGAGCTATATTTAGCTATTTTTATGAACCAGGCAAAGAGAAAGAGAGGTTCCCAGCATCTAAAAGACGGGGAATGCAGGAGGGAAAAAAATCCCCTCTAGGAAAGCAGGCCAGCCTGCTGTTATCAGAGCATGTTGGTTAAACTCTTCCCAAGGTGATAAAGGTGCGAACTTAATATAAATGCAAAACTAATGATATTACAGAAACACACCAAAGTGGGAAGAAATGTGTTAATTACAAAATCTCCTAGTGAGTTGAAGGGAAGCAAGAGGTCTTCATCCATGTTACTTTTGGAGAGGTTCTCCAGCTTCAGAGAGGTGCAACTTGTTTTTATTATTCATACTCCTTTTCTACCACTAACAAAGTCTCTCAGTGCTTAGTTCTTGAGCACCATTTCTCCACCCAGAGACCTAAGTCCATGCTGTTTTCTCAGGATGGTGAGTGCAGTACGTGTTCATACTAAGAAGTTATCTCCATCTGAATTACCAGAAAAAGCTGGAGCTGTAACAAGATGAGCTGGGTTGAATAGGGAGGCTGCACCACACAATGAGGCTGATAAAGGAGCTGCCTCTACCCCTTGGTTGCAGCCCTGGATGAGTACCTGGGTGGGTTGGTCTGCCTGATTGCAGTTGCAATTTCTGACCCTTACATGACATGCAAGTTATTAGACTGTGTCCTGAGAGCTTCCTTACCTTGTGACAAGAATAAGAAGATATTACCATTCCCATTTTCCTTCTCCCACAGAGATGTAATCAATCCCAGTATCTCAGACTTTGTGTGCAACCTACAATAGCAAACTAGCAATTCTGGGAGAAGCATTTGCATGGTGAAGAGTAAGGGGAAGTGAGGATAAACTAGATTTAATTTTTTAGTTTTCTAAACTGTAGTTAGGAATAAATAGTTTGAAGAGGCACTAAGAGTCCCTAGCTAGTGCCCCAGCAAACCTGTAGTAATGTTTTGCCTCCAAAGCACTTAGAAATGTATGAAAAGTGTTTGTTATTCAAATGAATAAATAATAGCTCTCAGACTGCTTTGCCTGAAGAACTGCATACACTTTGCATAAGCCCTTGAATTCACAGCCCAGTGTTCCAAGTCCCTCTTCGGCAAGCAAGAGACAGAAGAACAGGAGGGAAAGGACTCATTAGCAGTGCTTCTAGCCAGAATTCCAGATGGGATCTGAAGCTAAGCAATGTGGGAGACATAGCTTAAGGTTCAATCTGCACGAAGGGTGCATCTGTTTTTGTCTTGAAAGTGTACCTTGACTTCACCTGCTGACTATATGCATCTCAAATTAAATGAGCATCCCCTTATTAAAGTGCAATGTTTCCTAGTTTTCAGTCCAAGTTAGGCTTCACACAGGGAAGGTGACATCTGCTGAGCATTTGCACATGTGTTAGAAAGGGAAAACCACACTTTTATGCCCCCCAAAAGCAAATTCAGTACTGTTGAAGGGTAAAGCACACAGTGAAAGAGGAAGCAAGCAGCAACGGTAGGCCATGATAAGCAGAGATATGCATGTCTGTCATTAATACTGCTGTAGCTAAGAAAGAAGCTGCATCTTTCTACCACTGATAGCAACAAAACAGCTCAAGAAGGGAGGCAGCAGAAGCTTTTCCCTTTCTGCCCTGTAAAAAAACCTGCTTTGATTCCACCTGATGCAGAGCTCTCCAAGGCACAAAATCCTTTTGTATTTACCCTAGGCTGGGTTGCCCTGAGACAAGGAAATCTCACTGTGATATACTTCATGGGGGAGAAAGAGCTGAGTAATCACGTGCATCAGTGTAGCAAGATTCACTACAATACTTTGCTGCCTCCCATCATGCTTGGAAAAGGGTCTGGGATACTATGGTGGACACTAGAATTGCTGTTTTCATTTTTCCGTAATTAGCTATGAAATTATGTTTGCAACCTGCTAAAATGTCCACTTAGACTGGTGGGTAGCAAACATTTGCCCATCTGCCAAGAGGTTTTCCAGCTGACATTTATCTAAATAGAGAAATCAGACCACTATTCACATCTGATTAACAAACACAGACTCTAATTAGCCAATGTGATTAAGATCCATTTCAGAAGTCACTTCAACACACACATCAAACCATCACTCATTTACTCAGTGATGATGATGGTGAGAAAGAAGAGAAGTGCTGTCTCATCTCAGCTCTGCAAAAGAAAAGCATAAATGTTTGAGGGCATATTCAGAGCAAAGGGTCAAGGCACTGTTATGGCAATTCCATTGATAAGCTGTGTGATTTTTCCCATGAAGGAAGTTGTTGCAGAAGGGCCATAGTACAGACAGTCAGGGTTGAGGGAGAAAAGTCACCGTTTCTTACCAGTCTACCAGAACTGTCTAGCTGTGAAATTCTCCATGATGTAGGAAAGAGTTTCACACTCAAAGCTGCTTGAATTTCACTGTAATACTACCTACTTCTAGCAGTACACTATGGACTGCTGCAGTCCTCCCAAGAGACTTCAGTGCTGGGGAAAGTCATTGCTTCAGTGTTGCTAAACAACACATTGCTTATTGTTGATATGGTTCGATGCAACAATCGCCAAGATCAATCTGATTTGTAATGTGTCCCTTTTCATGAATTACAGAGTTATTAACTGTGACAAAGTCAATGAGCTCTTAGTGTAATGGAATCTCAGCAAATTAAGGTTTGCACTAATTCTTATGACCTGATTTGTACACAGGAATATATTAATACATTGTTGATGCCAAGTGATGATACATTTTCAATGTGAGAAGAATTCAGACTGACTGTAGCAAAAGTTATAAAGCCAGTCTGAGCAGCCTCAAATGACCGTAGGTGTATGTTGGCACACTGATTACCATTTCCTTCTATTTTCCTTGTCATATTTATATAGCACTGCACAATTTTCCATGGTGATACAGAACTCCCATTTACCGGTCTGTTTTCTTCCCAGATAACAGGCTTTGACAACCCAAATTTCTCTGTGAGGATAACATTCAGTCCCAGTCTATCCCAAGGGTGTGACTGCCAGGTGCCAAGCAGGACTGAAGAAATAAAATGGGAAAACACCACATACAGCATATTTTAGTGTAAAGGTACAACCTGCAAGCTGATGCACATTCTTTCTTTAGGTACACCACCAGGGTAGATATTGCTATTGTTTGTATGAATACTTGTACGCCATTAACATTTTTACTTTAATTAAAACCATACTGAAGCTCAAAACAAAAATTTTGAAATGGCTAAAAACCCATAAAAAAAAAAAAAAACAAACACCCAAAACATTTAAAAAAAAAACTAAAAC